>JASPKZ010000347.1:0-61584 GCA_030220185.1 Diploptera punctata
AAAATTGTATTTAAATTAATATTGGGAATAGTAACCATTATGAGGTTATATCATTAATAGTGAGTGGAGAGGACATATTTTTAACGACTCACCTCATACAATTTCAAATTTCTTTGATACCGGCTGTTTCAAACAATATCTTGTCCCTCTTCAAGATATTTCTGAAACCGCCGGTATCAAAGAAATTTGAAATTATAATAATAATAATAATATATAATAATAATAATAATAGCTTTATTTTACCTGGCAGAGTTAAGGCCTTAAGGCCTTGTCTACCACTCAACCAGGTTTAAAAAAATACAAACAAAAAATAGTCTTAAATCTAAATTACAATATATATATAAACGATTACAAGTTATGAATACAATACAATTAATATTTATAATGTATTTTGATTTACTCTAAATTTTAACTAAATTTAACTAAATTATATGAGGTGAGTCGTTAAAAATATGTTCTCCACTCACTATTAACTGCAAATTGGTTAATTTCTATTTTCTATACAATATCATACAAAAGACAAGAATTATTAACAAAGGTTGTGTGTCTTTGTTTATTTTATCTTAGCAATATGAGGGCTCCTCTTAAGCTATGGGTAAAAAAAATTCACAGATATCCATGATTTAAAGGAGATAATAATAATTGAAAATTACAATAGGTTGCAAAAAATGTCAAATTAAATATGAGTGTTTCAATCTCTGGATGTAAAAATTCTCACATAAATACATTTGTAATACTGGGCATAATGTAAATAGTAAATATTACTATAGCATGAAAACTTTTAAAATTGTTACTAAATATAATGGAGTGTTAAGTTCAACAGGTCACCGATTAAATTTTTTCTTCTTCTTCCTCTACGCATACAAGCTGGCAGCTTTTGCATGTTCATTCACTACAGGTCCGGGGTATGGTGACGTCCTTTCCATCGTAGTTGTTGGTCGTCCTAAAGGCCTTTTATGCTGAGGTGTCCAGTCCACGTACTTTCTACTGTTCTCCATTCTATCTATTGTGATCGTTCCAGTTTAGTCTTCTATCATTTATCCAGAGGTTTATAGGTTCAATTTCACATTCTTCTCTAATAACAGAGCTGCGAATTTTCTCTCTCAGCAATTTTCCCTTGAAACTTTCATTTCGGTTGTTTCATTGATTTGTTTTGTTTCTTGAGTTTTCTGTTTGGCATTCACAACCATATGTTAGAACTGGTCTTATGACAGATTTGTATTATTCTTACTTTTGTATCTTTATTCTTAAATTTTTATTTTTCCAAACAGTGTTGTTTAAACATTCTGATGTTTTGTTTGCATTATTGCTTGATGGAGGATTTCATCTGTTATTCTGTTGCTGCTATTAATTCTTACTCCTAAATATTTGAATTTCATGACCTGTTCTATACTTTCCCTTCTATTTCTAATTTAACACGTTATGGGTTCTTGGATATTGCCATTGATTTCGTTTTATTTTTGAGATTTTCATGTTATATTTTGCTGCAATAATTCTAACCGATTAAATTAATTTAATAATACCTCATAGTGTTGCTTTCTAATAAGTTAAGGTCATTTTATTTAAATTCATGTGATGATTACTTGATCATTGAATTATTCAACTTGTTCTCATCAACTATTTGGGAAAAGCACACACTACAATATGATAAAAAAAAAAAGATAAGACAATTTTTAATGGCTATATTTTAGGTCGAGGGTTCAGTCCCGTTGGGGTCAGGATTTTTAAACTGACCCAACACCCTCTGGCGGCAACTATGGCCCTGGGGTCGACTCAGCCTCTAACGGAAATGAGTACCAGACACTTGTTCTGGGGGTAAAGACGGCCGTCATGCAGGGCTTGACAACCCGGCTGACATAAAGTGCCGATTGTCTAGAAAAAGTGAGAGCCTTAACCTCCTACTACCCCAAGGGCCTCGGGGCCTGTTGTCGGATAACTTTACTTACATGTCTCATCAACTATTTTGAGAAAAGCACACACTAAAATATGATAAAAAAAAAAAGATAAGACAATTTTTAAATGGCATATTTAGGAACAAAATGTTTAGATTTTAGACAAAATTGAACAGTTTTTAGGGTATAAATATATGAATATTTGTAGACTTTGTATGTTATAAAAACCGAGCCTCAATAATAATCACATATTTAAGTTTGGAATCATCATTTTGATACGTAATAAATTTAAAAACTTATCTACTCTTCAAAGAATGTGTTTTTTTAAATTTTATTAAATTACCTAAACTGTAATCATTTCTTCGGTGCTAATTTAATGTTGAATTTGTTGAAGATTTTTTTTAACTTGTTAAATACTAAAGGGTGGTATGTGAATTTCCTGAATTTTTTTACCAATTTCTTTATCTGTCTGAAGATTACTTTCATTAATCATTTTTTGTTCCTGAATTTATTTATTTTCTTGTATATCATCTTTTCTTGAATCCATTAACCTTTGCAATTTTTATAATGTGTTTTTTCTCTTTATTGAAATTTTCTTTGCTCATGGGAACATTCACAAGTCTGTGTGTTAAACTATTAAATACTGCCTGTTTGTGTGAAAAATGGTTAAATCCAGTTGCTTTTATATAATTGTCAATGTGAGTTTCTTTCCCGTAGATTCCAAGTTCTATTTTCTTTTTTTTCTTCATTCCTGATCAATTTAAGGTCTAAAAATGATATTTCCTGATTATTTTCTACTTCCATTGTAAATTTGATTGTCTTATTTTGAGTATTTAACAGTTTAATGGCATCTTCTAATTGTTTCTGTTTTACTATTGCAGGTCTGCAAGGGTGTTAAGAAGTATCAGGTGAGTCAAGAAACAACTCAACATAAATTAAAATAAACCTCACAGTGTTATTTCCTACCTACATAACTTAATATATGTATGTCTCTAGCGTACTACATGTCGAGTCTATACAATATACAGCCTTTGCAACTTGCAAAATCTAAGCATCAATGATGATTAGCATATCTTTATTAGATCAATACATTATATAAATTTTCAGATTATTATTAATTTCCATTCAATTATTCTAATTCTTGATTAGGAACATGAATGGGATTAGAAATAAATTTACTTTTATTTATCCACTCATAACAAATTATGAAAATATTTATAACAGAATCTTGCCTGTAGGTTCTTTACAAAAAGAAATCTAAAAAAAATATTCTTATATTGACCCCAAGTTTGAGATCTAATTTAAAGACATCCTTTATGGAAACAGATGGACGTATGTGAAATGTACTTCTTGTAATATGAACTCTATTTTTAAATAAAACTAGTTTGACGTCAAAAACATTCTTCAGCACACCTGCTATTAGTCTAAGACCCGGCTGCAAGATTACTATGTTCATCGAGTGTATGAACAAAATATATTTTTTTCATAAAAAATACACTTTTGCCAAGTTGCCTATTAAAATTTGGCCGCCAGTATGTTTAATTAAAATATTATTTATTTATTTATTCTAAATAATTTGATTCACTTGTTATTAAAATAAATTATAATCCAATTTGCAGAAATCGATGTATAGAGCCAGAAAAGTTTTGGTTGCCATTGCACACATGGCCGTAAACTCCTCGCAGCCAGGTGTAAACAGATATTACTTTAACCTTTTTTTATAGGAATTATCACTGTGAGGTTCAATTCAATATTAAATTAAAAGATTCTTACCTCTCCTCACATTATTCTGTTAAGTAGATCGCGATTTCAGGCCTATAGCAGGCCCATCTTCAGTACACTGTTGTTGACCGGTGTTATGTCGCTCGGAAGAACCACTTAGAAGTGGTTCTTCCGAGCGACATAACACCGGTCAACAACAGTGTACTGAAGATGGGCCTGCTATAGGCCTGAAATCGCGATCTACTTAACAGAATAATGTGAGGAGAGGTAAGAATCTTTTAATTTAATATTAGATATTACTTTGTTACATTTATACATTCATGACGTACATACTCGACTTATATATTAAATTAAAGCTAATTTTTTTTTGTGCGTAACAGAATGGCTATGGCTCTCTAAAGTGCTGCAAATAAGGGTTGCTAGCTGTTTAAGATAGGTTAGAGTGAAGAGAGTTAGCGGTTTACATCACTCGTCAGACAAAGACGGTGATAGCCAGCTGTGTGAGTTCATAGTTATACTAGCTACCGACACATGTGCAATAGCACTCACACAGCTGGCTATCACCGTCTTTGTCTGATGAGTGATGTAAAGTGCTAACTCTCTCTCACTCTAATCTTTAACAGCTAGCAACCCTTATTTGCAGCCACTTTTAGAGAGGCAGAGGCATTCTATCATGCACAAAAAATAATTAGCTTTAATTTAATATATAAGTCGAGTGTGTACATCATGAATGTATAAATGTAACAAAGTAATATCTTAAGTTATGTAGATAGGAAATAACACTATGAGGTTTTTAATATTGTTTATTTTTTAGGACGTTGGACGTCAGTTGTGAACGTGACACAGCATTGAGAATGTCACAAAAGATGTGAAGAAACCCTGGGTCTGCTTTGAATTATGAAGTATGAGGTGAGTGAAATAATAAAAAATAAACAAAGTAATATCTGTTTACACCTGGCTGCGAGGAGTTTACGGCCAAGTGTGCAATGGCTACCAAAACTTTTCCAGCTCTATACATCGATTTCTGCTAACTGGATTATAATTTATTTTAATAACAAGTGAATCAAATTATTTTGAATAAATGAATAAATAATACCTTAATTAAACTTACTGGCGGCCAAATTTTAATAGACAACTTGGCAAAAGTGTATTCAATAATTTACAATTTTATGAAAAAAATAGATTTTGTTTATACACTCGAACGTAGTAATCTTGCAGCCGGACTATATGAATCCAAATTTGAAACACAACATAAATAAAATTCTGGAACTCAAATACCCATATAATTAAGGAGCCCTTTTAATATCAAACATTTTCTTAAAATGGGGTAATAATTCTAGGGTTATTTAGTTGAGATATATATATTACTAGTAAATAATTTAAGAACCTTTCTCAAACTTAACAATAATCAAGTAATGTGTACAAAACAGTTCAATAAAAAACTGAAAGAAAAAATGTAAATGGCAAGCATTTTGTTGTGGCCTTTTTAAAGTAGTTAAAATGAGGCATATGGAATGAGTATATAAAAAGCTATTTGGAATGAAAAAAAATATAAGGCTGAGATTTGTGATAAGTAATACCTTCCTTTGTCTGTCTCACGCACGCTTACATTCAGACCTGTGTATTACATTAATCAGTGCACTATAACAAAACTCATTTCACAGAAGCTTGAGTTCACGGATACTTTCTAGGCTTCCAATGAAGGAAAAAATTTGGCAAAATCTCACTGCCTTACAAGTAGGCCTCAAGGAACACGTAGTCTGGAGCACCTTGACTGCAAATCTGCGTTTACAGTAGCCACAAATAACATCACAAAAGAGAATAACCCAAGTTTTTTTATTTCTATAACAGGTATTCCCTTGAAGTTTTGCACAGTTTTATCCTTCCCTATTTCAGATCTATCTCTGGACTATCTAAGCGAAAGGGCCGGATAAGTTGGCCGTGTTCAACAACTGGTGTTTGTTCATCTTGAGTGTCGACACGGATCCTGATTTTGTTTTGATCAGGAAGAGGACGAGGGAGGGATCGGGGAACATCTCCATTCTGAGGAGATGGAGTAGGAGTAGGAGAAGAGGATGTATAGGGTACGTATATCCTAACTATGTCTGGGCTAGGAGCATGAGGGGTGGCACGAGGTGTAGAATGGGCAGAAGGACCACGTTGAACACTACCAGGGTGACCAACCCCTGATCCACCAGAACTCGCACCACCTCCACTCCCATCTGATGCATTGCTGTGAGTGTCCAAACTGTTGTCTAGAGCTTGAGAGCGTGTCGTGGTTGAGAAGACTGAGAGATCAGCTGTCGAGGTCACACTTGTGTCGGCAAGTGATCTCCGTGAACCACTGTGATGACAGTCCAGCAATGAACTTGCATCATCTATGCTTGGGTCAAATGAGAATTTGGATCCTGTAAAATTAAAAAAAAAAACATGGTAAATTAACTAAACAACTTTTTTTTTTAATCAATTGAGTTGGTGTTTACTTGATGAAAATCCATATCCATTAATTAAATAAAAATAAAACTTAGTTTTATTTGATTTTCATATTTATTAAGATATAATTCAGTGTCTGAAGAAGGTACAGTGTACCAAAACAGCTTCACTCAATACATCTTAATAAATATGAAAATCAAATAAAACTAAGTTTTATTTTTATTTAATTAATTAATTTTTTTACTTCTTTGCACCACTTAATACAATTATGAACATGCAACAATCAATTTAAAAAAAATAAATAATAGTTTAGAAAACTAAAACAACGCGCTTTATTAGAAAATTGAGCTAAAAAATGAAAAATAATTTTAATTTCCAACACGCGTGGGTTAAAATTAAAGTGATCAACAAAAAATCATCTACAACACATCATCATCGTCATCATCCATGCAAGTATTAGGCCGTGTGGCCTCTTACGGTCTCAAAGAGGAATTTTCCATCCAGCGCTTTTTGGACGTCCCAGCGATCTTTTGCCTTGGGGGCAGTAACGAAGCATGGCTTTTGGAATTCTATGAGATGGCATTCATTGAAGAAATCTCCAACACATTTAGAATAAAACTAGAGTTATCTACAAAAACAAAATAATTTTACCATCAAAAGCGTGGGGTGCTCTATATAAATTAATATATTTGATAATAAACAGATATTGGTAAAAGTAAAGTCTCTAAGAAGAAAACGTAAAAACCATAAAAAGCACCCCACGCTTTTGATAAAATTATTTTTTTTGTAGATAACTAGTTTTTTTCTAGATGTATTGGACATGATTTTTTTGTTGACCACCTTAATTTTATCCCAAGCGTGTTGGAAATTAAATTATTTTTCATTTTTTAGTTTGGTTTTCTAATAAAGTGTTTTGTTTTAGTTTTTTTAAACTATTATTTATTTCTTAGTTTGGTTTTCTAATAAAGCGTGTTGTTTCAGTTTTTTAAACTATTATTTATTTTTTTAATTTTTAGTTTAATTGATTGTCATAAACCGGAATCCCATGAACATTTAATTGCTTAATACTCTTTTAAAAAAATCCTCCAGGCCGGATTTCAACCAACGACCTATGGATTACTCAAATTATATACCACTACAGTCCACCGCTCTACCAACTGAGCTCTTACAATTGACTAAAAAGTCGATAAGTCCGCAACCTATTATACTGGTTTTTATTTTTTTGATAATCTGATGATTCTGGCCAGGATTTTAGAAAAAAATTATGAAATTATTGTATTGTCATTGGTCCTTTACAAGTATACAAAGTTTCAAGTCGATCCAAAGTTTCTAAGTGGGTGAAAATCGTGTTCAAAGATTCCGTTACATAGATAGATGGACAGACACAGGACAAGCTAATATAAAGCGTGTAAAATCACTTCTGGTCTGCAGTTACTTGAGAATGATCACAGTAAAATAACACTATAAAGAGAATGAATCGCAAATATACATCTCACTTATATTATACAGAAAAACTTGTTCAAAGCAGAATCACATGGGATCAATTTTTTTTCCCACATTAGACAAAATTCCGCATTATAAAAAAACAAATAAAGATTATTCAAGTTAAAATTGGGAAACACATTATGAGGTTCTTAATTTATTAAATAAAGATTAACCCATCTTAGATTATAGAGTACCATATATGTCTTTTTACGTACTTTGGATTAATTGTAATTCCGCTGCCATTGAAAAGGGACTTCGACGGTAAAGTGCAAAAAAAAACAGTCCCGTTTCGTCAGTGTTAAAAATGTCTCTTAGGTGTATATCCTGAAATTAAAGTATGCAGTTTTGGTTTCCACTCACTAACTACACTTTCATCCACATCCTTTGATTCCCAGCAAATTTCATTCCACACTACATTGTGTCGTCTTTTAAAATTGTCCAGCCAACCTGAAGATGCCTTGAAATAATTTTTCCATATGGGTATTGCAACAGCTAGAGCTTGACTTTGGAGCATGGGTCCGAAAATTTGGAGATTTTTTTATTGTATACTTGTAAAACATTCCCAAATTACTTCCGTCAATTTTTTTTTCTTGCTTTCATCTTCATTTGATCATTTCCTTGCATCCATTCATTAATTATTTTTTCTTTGTGTTTTATAATCTCAAAACTTGCAATTTTCCACATTTGAATTTACTCATTATTTCGCTATCTTTATCTTCAATCACTTTCACTTTTTCGTTTAATGACAAAGATACATAGGATTTAGCCATCTTTATTCCGGAAATTACCTGTGAAAGATGTGTACACAACTGATCTCAGATCTTGAACTAACTTAAGATTTTACAGTGCGCTGGTTATTTGTAAGATAGATGTTACCTGCCTTATATTTGTTAAACAAACCTGTATTTCACATAATGGGTGTGCAGTGAGGCCGAAAGAAGTTTCAGATACAGATAGAAACTATAGTTCACACGGCGGCAGGAATCATCCCTTATTGTTATTTTGTCTAACGGGAATTCAATAAAGTGGAAACTAATTTATTTCTATTATTTTTAGTCTGATCATCTTACCTCAATATTAATGTTGATTTGTTCTTGGACATGTTTCAAAACAATAAAACAGAATTGTTTTGAAACATGTCCAAGAACAAATCAACATTAATATTGAGGTAAGATGATCAGACTAAAAATAATATAATTAAAATAACCTCAAAATATCACTTCCTAAAATTAAATAATTTATTTCTCTCTCAGTCTCCGCCTTATAAACATTTTTTTTTCATGAATTGTGTAGAAATATCCTTCCGTTTCCGCATTGGACAGATTCTGTTTTATACAAAACAAATAAACGTAAAATAGTTAATATTATTCGTTTTTAAACACCTTAATGATGGACAAATTATATTTGAAAAGAAAAATATAATTTGTCCATCATTAAGGTGTTTAAAAACGAATAATATTAACATTGAAAGAAGCACTACTGGCTTTATAAGTAATGTTTAAATTCCCAATAAAAAGTCTTCTTAACAAAGAAGCCACCATTTGCAAAAATCGTAGCAACGGCTCATAGCATTTGGGGTTAGGGAATTAACTATGTGTAAGAGAAAAATACGCGTTTAGATTGGAGGCCTAGGTGGCTCAGATGGAAGAGCATTGACATAGAAAGTCAAAGGTCCTGGGTTCAAACCCCAGTCTAGGCGTATATTTTTCTTTTCAAATATAAACGTAAAATTACTATTATTTTGCCGGGACCAATAAATCTGTTCACATTGGACAGATTTCTGCATTATTCATGTTCCAGATTAAATGAGTTTTACTGTATTTTCTTACCTGGACATGTTTCGGAGACCATAGTCCCTATTCCCAAATACATTCCAACACAAAATCGGGTGAGAAAATATAATAGAAATGAGGTGTATATTTCCGGTTCAATCTCTGATAATAATCGGAGTACTGTACGCTTCAGAAATAAATAATTTTAAATTCTTACATCTATACTTACAGAGGAGACACTATAACAAGCTTACAAATAAAAGCTTTTATGTAATGTAACTAAAATCTAATTCAGGAATTGAGTTAACATTCCCTTTTAAAAAATAATATCACACAAATTGTCTAACAGATAAAATATTTCTGAGAGTAAAATGTTTAATTTATCAACAAAAAATATCTACAACTCTTTTTAAATACGCTATTTTACCTACGAGGTCATGCACAGAGTTACTTCATTTCCATAGTCTGTCATGCTAGCTAAGGTGGTAGCATGCCTGCCTTCATGCTGACTAGCAAAGCTCAGGTTCAATACCTGGCAGGGTTCAAAATTTTAATTTCAAAATTAATTAAAAATTAATGGTTCGATTTTATAATTTTCTAAATTGGGGCTAGGATGGGTGGTAGTGTACAATTTTTAATCGCTACATTGTGCACCAGATTCCTGCATTAAAATCTAAATTCTGCAGTACATATGTTGAGAAGGCGTGTGGTACTGTTGAAGCAATTTGTCCATTAGATGGAGACATTAAGCGTAGTGGACCCGTTGTTGCTATTTGACAACACACTTTACATTACATAAACATTCTTCTTCTTCTTCATCGCGGTTTAGGCTTAATTACTAGCCTGTTCCAGTTCCAAATTGCTGCTGTTTCCAACCTTTCTTTGGTCTTCCCAAACTTCTTCTTCCTCGAGATGAATAGCTGTATGCTGCTTTTGGTATTCTATTCTCAGTCAATGTTGGGCGTCCACACAGAAGATGGTCTGAACAATTTAAACAATTCTAGCTTTCATGAAACCGAAACAAGCCAACAGGCTTAATCCCTGGATGATGATGATAATGCTGTATGCAGTCCCCATCAATGATGTGGAGACACTACAAGAACGCGTGTTCAATGCCTGTGACACAATCCGGGGTGTTCCATGAAAGCTGCATTGCAATGCATGGCGATCACATCAAGCACATGTTGTGAAGAGTGGATCAGAAACATGGTGATCATTGACAGTAGCAGTAGTAGATCATAACTCCAAAGATATGAAGTTTACGACTAATAATTAAGATATTTTGTCTGTACATTCTTACCTCTTATGGTTGTATGGTGATCTGTAATCGCTGACGATGGGGCTCAGAAGCCTTGAAACATATGTTCAACAAAAAACAACCATAAGAGGTAAGAATGTACAGATAAAAAATTACACTGGTCAACATGATTTCTGTCTCTTGAGTATCAATAGTTGTACTTAATGCAGTTTTTTTTTTATCGTGTTTTCAAATATGTATTCGGAATTTCTCCATCACCCACAGTTTTTTTTTTAATTTCAATTAATGGATTTAAATAATTATTTTTTAATAAACGTTTTTTAGTCCATTTGTCCATTGTAAAATAAAACCAAATGAGCTAACCCAAATGATTTCAGCTATGAAAAAGTGATATCAAGACAAATGGAATCCTAATATGCTGGTCGATTATTGTTGGACCATCAAGAGGGATATTCTACAGGCGAAATATAGCAGAAAATCATCATTTCTTACTTTCTAGGCGAGTCCAAATGTTCGAATATTGTGTAGTTACGAATGTAGAAAATATTAAAGTGTTTGAAATTATAAATTCCTGTCTCTCAGAAACCTTGTGTGATGGAGAAAACCCAATATTGTATTTGAATTCTGGAGAAAAAATACTATCAGAATCACATATTTTTCTTCTGACACAAAAAAAAGTTTCTTTCTTGTTGCTCAGTGTTATTAAATAAACCTCTTACTGTTCCTTCACATTGAATTTTAAAATAAATTTATGACCAATGTTTATAGGAACTTTTTTCTTCCTTTGTTGCATACTACATCCTGTTGGAATCTTTTTTTCAGGACACCCTGTAGTTTTGTTTAGTTGTTTCTTGACTCACCTCATACTTCTTAACTCCCTTGCATATCTAGATTTCGTCACTGTTTTGTGATATTCTCAATGCTGTTCACGTTCACAACTGACGTCCAATGGAGGAGAATGTGAACAGCATTGAGAATGTCACAAAACAGTGACGAAATCTAGATATGCTTGGGAGTTAAGAAGTATGAGGTGAGTCAAGAAACAACTAAACAAAATTAAAATAAACCTCATAGTGTTATTTCCTACCTACATAACTTAACCCTGTAGTTTACTTATCCAATATACTGTTTACTTTATTATAATGAGCATGCATTTTGTTACAATTTTTAATCAAGACATTCTTTAAGTTTTACGAGGAGTGATCTTGCTCAATTAACGAAAAGAAAAAAAATACCTGAATTTAGGAATGAAGGAATGGATTCTTAGCTTTTATTTTATGTTCTAAAGGAATCTCAAACATAGGAATCATATTTGCATTCAGGAATTTTCTAGGCTCAGAATCCAGATGACATTTATTTTCAAACATGCTTTGTAATGGATAACCATCATGCTGAAAGGAGTTTCTGCTTTTAAAATTTCTTAGATCTTCTGGAGAATGAATGTGGAAGTCTACTTCTTGTCGAAGGTGTGAGTTCCTGGAGCAGGAAGGAAGGGTACGGTACTTCAGCAGGTGTGTTTCAGGATGAGGTCTAGGCATAAAGTCCAGGTGTCTAGATCTTGCTAAAATAGAAAAATACCTTAATCAAGCATTAAAAAAAACTCTATTCTAACTGGAATAAATTTGCCAGTTATTCAAAGAATGTAATTAAAAAAAATAGAAAAAAAAGCTCTTCATATGATAATTGTGCCATTTTTGGCCACTGAAAATTCATTAAAGAAGTTTTAGGTGAAATTTGAATCTCTTTTTTTCTCTAAATAGCTAATCAATCTAAAATTGGAAGTTTGAAATTTAAATGTTGAACTTACTGGACTGTAAGTATACTGAATTAAGTGAACTATCACTAATATTTGGGATTGAAATATGCCAACTTTAAGGAATGATATTTAATTTTAGGAAGTAATATTTTGAGATTATTTTAATTATACTATTTTAGTCTGATCATCTTACCTCAATATTAATATTGATTTGTTCTTGGATATGTTTCAAAACAATTCTGTTTTATCATCAGCTTATCCAGACTGGTTTGATTTATGTTGCATTATGTTGCACACCCTGGATGTCGATGTCAGCTCCATCCTGTGGTTGGCCAAAGAACCTCCAAATAAGGTCATGCTCCGTCGGTATTTCAAAATTCATAACTCTGTTTTTGTTCTTCTGAATACAGATTTTTTCCCAAATAGTCAGCTCTTTTGTATTTTCTAACTGTTTTAATAATTTAGTGTCTGAATTTATATTATGTTTTTCAGACCAAACATGAGCAGCAACTGCAGATTTTTCTATTTCCCTATTTTTAATATTTCTTATGTGTTCTTTGGTTGCTCATGTTTGGTCTGAAAAACATAATATAAATTCAGACACTAAATTATTAAAACAGTTAGAAAATACAAAAGAGCCGACTATTTGGGAAAAAAATCTGTATTCAGAAGAACAAAAACAGAGTTATGAATTTTGAAATACCGACGGAGTGTGACCTTATTTGGAGGTTCTTTGGCCAACCACAGGATGGACATCCAGGATGTGCAACATAATGCAACATAAATCAAACCAATCTGGACAAGCTGACAATAAAACAGAATTGTTTTGAAACATGTCCAAGAACAAATCAACATTAATATTGAGGTAAGATGATCAGACTAAAAATAATATAATTAAAATAACCTCAAAATATCACTTCCTAAAATTAAATATTAATAAAATTAAAATTAAGATCTCACATAACAATGCATTTTAATCTAATTTATCAACTACCAAACTATTACATTCTCATATCACATTCACATTATAAAATGGATTACCACTCACCTACGACCACCACTGCGAACGAAGGGGGAGGAAAAAAGAAAGTACAAATGAGTTTTTAAAAAGCAACTTGTGAAATCCTGAATGGAAGTAACCAATTTATCTAAGCCATATAAGACATTTACACACCAAATTCTAACAATAAAGGACAAGAAATTATTTCAGAGATCTGAAGGATTAAGCAAATGCTGAACTTATTTTCATGAAATAAAAGTATGCATGAAATAATTAAAGCTGTGTAGATTTAAATATGTATTATCAATGAATTATAAATAATCAGATATATATTAGTAGATAATTTTTTTTTAAATACAGGTGTGGCTTATGTCAGTTAATCACTGTACATGGTTGCAAGGGAAAAAATCATTACTGCTAGTAAAAATCAACAACCAGAGAATTTCATCAGTGGAAGTCATGACTGAAGAAGAATGAGATATTGTCTGAAATTTGAAATTATGAAGTGAGTCGTTAAAAATATGTTCTCCATTCATTATTACTGCTAGTAGAGTTTGAGGTTATATTCTGAAGGTCCTGTATTCAAACCCCAGTTTCAACCAATCTAATTTTTTTCCATGCAGCCATGAGCCGCACCCTGTATTTACTTTGATGCAATATACAAGCACTCAATCACAAAAGTTGAATACTCTCTGTTGTGAACTAAAAACCAAAATGGGATAATTGATCCCAAATTTAGCCATTTTAAAACTACTGTTTTAAATAAATAAAATTCTTTTAAAAATGAACAAATAGCAATCTATCTTCCAATTATGGGTGTACAAGAGGAGCCAGACATCATAGACATTATAGAAAAAGAAAAGATTACAGTGGTATGGCCATGTCAAAAGAATGCCAGAGCAAAGATTTCCTAAAATTGTTATGGAATGGATCCCAATAGAAAGGAGGAAGAGAGGAAGACCAAAGAAAACTTGGATAGAAGGTGTACAAGCAGCTATGAATATCAGCGGATTGGAGGAAGATCAATGGATGGACAGAGAGGAATGGCATTTGGTTTCCAGAAGACGATGGCAGCGGCCTTGACACCAGATGATGATTATTATTATTATTACTATATTATTATTACAATGCTGTAGAAATGAAGAACAATAATAAACCTAACCTCGAAACCCTACATTACATAAAAGTTTTGGCAAACCCCCTACGGGTTCGCAAACCACAGGTTGGGAAACGGTGGTGTAGTAAATGTGAGAGCCTTAACCTCCTATTACCCAAAGAGTCTAGTAAATGCTGTAGTTTTCACAAAATGTTAATATTGAAGAGAATTATAAATTAAAAAACAAAATGATATTACAATGATAGCAATCATAACAATGTTAATATATATCTGATTTATATAATAAATTTGTGAATTTTTAACATTATGAGGTTTAATTCATAAGAATTAAATGAATCGTGATTTCTTCTTACCGCATACTCCTATGTTTTTTAAAACACAGCACTGCAGTATCAGCGACCATCGTCACCTTCCTCAGCTGTTTTCACGAGTTGTGATGGTCGCTGATACTGCGGTGCTGTGTTTAAAAAAAACATAGAAGTATGAGATAAGAAGAAATCACGATATATCTGATTCTTGTTTCACATTACAAATATCTAATTTTTATTATAATTATATTATTCTTGGTCTGATCATCTTACCTCAATATTAATGTTGATTTGTTCTTGAACATGTTTCAAAACAATTCTGTTTTATCGTCAGCTTGTCCAGACAAAAGAATTGTTTTGAAACATGTTCAAGAACAAATCAACATTAATATTGAGGTAAGATGATCAGACCAAAAATAATATAATTAAAATAACCTCAAAATATCACTTCCTAAAATTAAATATTAATCTAATTTTTTATTTTCCCCCAATTTACAAAGAAGAACATAGAATGACTTACCTCCTAGCCCTCCACCATCAACAGAAATTTTAGAATCTCTCTGATGTCCATTGCTACCTGCAGTAACAGCGTTATTCAGCTCAGAGGCTGCAGCATCTCTCCTCAGCACTACACTTTCTCTTGCTGCCCTCTCTGCTGCACTAAATTCACTGCTACGTCGACCAACTTTACGTTCAAAAGTTGGCTCGGTAAACAATCCAAATGGACGTCGTGGTAATTCATTCTGCGGTGGAGGCCCTGGATAATCCAGTTTGGAACGTTTCAATTCCTCCAAAGCTCGCTCTAAATTTGTCATTGCTGTATCGTCATCAAATCCAAAGTCACGTTCTAAGCGTACCTGAATAAAGAAAGTAGTCAGCGTAACACCAATTTTAACCCTCAACATAATTTAAGAAAAAGAAATTGCAGGGTGGTGCAAAATAGGTGTTAAAAAATTTTTTTTTAATACTGTGTAATAAATTTGCGAATTTTTAACATTATGAGGTTTTATTAATAAGAATTAAATGAATCATGAATTCTTCTTACCTCATACTTCTATGTTTTTTTAACACAGCACTGCAGTATCAGTAACCATCTTCACCACCGTCAGCTGTTTTCACAAGTGTCAATTTTTTTTTGCCAGTAATTATCCAAACTGCCATCTGGTGTTCTTTTGAAGGAATCATTTTCTAAACTGCTATCTAGTGTATTTTTGAAGAACTTTGTAATCAAGCTTGGTTCATCCGGAATCTTAAAGTATGGTTTTTTTGAACGTATATCTTTTTCCAAAATCTGGAATTTATCAAATTGATTGCAAAGATTGCAATAGGATATATATAGGAAAAATAAAAAGGAAGTTGGAAACTTGTAAAAAAAAAGCACTTTAGAAATATAAAAATGGAGAAATTGAAAAATCAGCTATAGCAGCACATATTTATTAGAGAATCATAGAATTGAAAAAGAAGCAAAACTTTTGAAACATCTATCTAAACCTTTGGATTTAACAGTTTGGGAAAAAATATACATTCAAAAAAACCATACTAGAACCATGAACTTCGAGATTCCGGACACACCAAGCTTGATTACAAAGTTCTTCAAAAATATACCAGACGGCAGTTTAGAAAATTACTCCTTCAAAAGAACACCAGATGGCAGTTTGGATAATTACTGGCAAAAAAAAACTGACAGTCGTAAAAACAGCCAACGACGGGGAAGATTTTGTTTAGTTGTTTCTTGACTCACCTCATACTTCTTAACTCCCTTGCATATCTAGATTTCGTCACTGTATTTGTGACATTCTCAATGCTGTTCACGTTCACAGCATTGAGAATGTCACAAATACAGTGACAAAATCTAGATATGCAAGGGAGTTAAGAAGTCCAGAGTCAGTCTGCAGGAGAGGAGACCATTGGATGTCAGTTGTGAACGTGAACAGCATTGAGAATGTCACAAATACAGTGACGAAATCTAGATTTGCGAGGGAGTTAAGAAGTATGAGGTGAGTCCAAAAAAAAAAAAAAAAAGGCTACTCTAAAATTAATTTATTTTACTCCAGTAAGCATAAAACATTTATATGCACTAAGGGTCGTATGCAAATACATTAGTCTCTACTCAAATTACTTCCAATCACTGGTGAGCTGACTCACTGTGAACAATTGCTGAGATCGAATTAACGGCCGACTTACCGGCCATGCATGAAAGTTGACGTTTTCGTAATATTGGCAACGAATTACCCAGAATTCTCAGCGATAAAACCACTTCCATTATTTTCGTCTGCTATAGAGGAACGCATTTACGCTTGCAAATAATACCGTATACAACGACTCTGCATCGCGCAATGTTACGCCGATTCTCCTGTTCTTCCAGTTGAATTCTTTGGTAGACTCTATCAAATTCCTCTTCTCCGCGTATACCGAAAACATGATCGAAGTCTTCAAGGTCCGACATCTTGGATAAAGCTGCAAAGGTTTCAAACTACATCGGTTACCATCGGTATTTTCATGATAAGTTTCTATCTTGAGCTACGATCTTAAGGTACCTCGTCAGGTAGCTTACAATTATTACCGCATGAATAGATTTCTGAGTAAGCAAAATGTATTTGGATAAAACTTTCTCAGAAGAGAACGCCTTTTACTGTCTAATGCGTTCAAACATCCAACCCTAAGTCTTCAATTCTAAACAAAAGTACAAAATAGGCTGTAGTTATGACTGTTAAAAGAACCAATAAAATGACACAGTTGCCTGAAAGATAATTACAAGAAAATTATTATGCAATGATATATTTAAGAACTTACTTGTAAATACTGAAGAATATCATCCATGCCAAGACGTAACAAGTTGCGTTGATGCATCTTGAGCAAATTATAAGCCATACCCGTGAGAACTCGCTCACCCTCCAATGATATATTTAAGAACTTACTTGTAAATACTGAAGAATATCATCCATGCCAAGACGTGACAAGTTGCGTCGATGCATCTTGAGCAAAATTATAAGCCATACCCGTGAGAACTCGCTCACCCTCCAATGATATATTTAAGAACTTACTTGTAAATACTGAAGAATATCATCCATGCCAAGACGTGACAAGTTGCGTCGATGCATCTTGAGCAAATTATAAGCCATACCCGTGAGAACTCGCTCACCCTCCAATGATATATTTAAGAACTTACTTGTAAATACTGAAGAATATCATCCATGCCAAGACGTGACAAGTTGCGTCGATGCATCTTGAGCAAATTATAAGCCATACCCGTGAGAACTCGCTCACCCTCCAATGATATATTTAAGAACTTACTTGTAAATACTGAAGAATATCATCCATGCCAAGACGTGACAAGTTGCGTCGATGCATCTTGAGCAAATTATAAGCCATACCCGTGAGAACTCGCTCACCCTCCAATGATATATTTAAGAACTTACTTGTAAATACTGAAGAATATCATCCATGCCAAGACGTGACAAGTTGCGTCGATGCATCTTGAGCAAATTATAAGCCATACCCGTGAGAACTCGCTCACCCTCCAATGATATATTTAAGAACTTACTTGTAAATACTGAAGAATATCATCCATGCCAAGACGTGACAAGTTGCGTCGATGCATCTTGAGCAAATTATAAGCCATACCCGTGAGAACTCGCTCACCCTCCAATAAATAAACATCCCATACTCGCAATGTTAAAGTGAAAGGAAATCTGCAATAAAATATTTCATAATACATTACTATATTTATATAATAAATTTGGGAATTTTTAACATTATGTGGTTTAATTCATAAGAATTAAATGAATCATGATTTCTTCTTACCTCATACTTCTATGCTTTTTTGAACACAGCACTGCAGTATCGGCGACCATTGTCACCATCCTCAGCTGTTTTCACAACTGTCATTTTTTACTTTTGCCGGTAATTATCCAAAACTGCCATTAGGTGTTCTTTTCAGTTTAGAAAACGATTCCTTCAAAAGAACACCAGATGGCAGTTTGGATAATTGCTGGCAAAAGAAAAAAATTAAGTCATGAAAACAGCTGAGGATGGTGACAATGGTCGCTGATACTGCAGTGCTGTGTTTAAAAAAAATAGAAGTATGAGGTAAGAATAAATCATGATTCACTTAATTCTTACAATACTACATACATACACAGGGTGGGCCAAAAGTCACACCCATTTACTACTACTCTACTATGTAATGACAGTGACTTCTTTTTGTCCACTCTCTATACATACACATCAGATTGGCAAATAAGTTCTATAACAGTATTTTAAAATACAACAGGAAGTACCATTAAGAGGTTTGTTTAATAATTAAAAACATTTTGTCTGTTCATTCTTACCTCTTAGAGTTGTTTTTGTCGAACATATGTTTCGGAGCTTCTTAGTCCCAGTCTGTAATCGCTGACGGTGGGGTTAAGAAGCTCTAAAACATATGTTCGACAAAAACAATTCTAAAACGTAAGAATGAACAGACAAAATTTTATAATTACATTCAAAATAATTTACTTCTCTCCGGTTTTCAAAAGTTTTCCTTTTTGATGCTTCAAAAAATGTAAAGGTGAAGCAGCCATTTGGAACAATTGAAATTTGCAACAATTAAACAATGAAATGCTTTTTGATGTATTTATTATTAATTTAACACTTCTCACTGAAGGATACATTATATTTGAAGAGAAAAATTATATGCTCAGACTGGGGTTTGAACCCAGGACCTTTGGCTTTCTAGGCCAATGCTCTACCACTGAGCTACCAGACAAACTCCAATCTATATGCGAATAATTATCTTATACACTGTTAATTCCCAAGGAAAATTTGCGTATATGGAAGTTATATCAGACCGGGGTTTGAACCCAGGACATTTGGCTTTGTGGGCCAATATTATATCGACTAAGCTACCTGAGCAAGTTCGAATCTGAACGCAAGTTTTTCTCTTATATACATTGCTAATACCCAGGTATCAAATGCTATGAAATCTTTGCTTCTACTTTTTTGCAAATGGCGGCTTCTTTATTAACCCATTAGCTTCAGGTTTAAATGCTCAATGCATATCCCGGAAACCGATTTAAGTTACCATAAACTATATTGTTTATTTACAGACATTCAAAACAAACAAAAGATAACGGTACTTGAGATCACAATAAGAGTGAAGGCAAAAACACATCCCTCTACTATTCATAAATGTTAACAAAATATTACTCTGCTTAAGATGTACAAAATATATAACAAAGAGTTAAGCAAGTGTACCTCGTCTTTTGAGGCGAATGGGTTAAGAAGACATTTATTTGGGAATTTTTATATTACAATATTCGACCCTGATGGTATTAGAGTATTCGAGGCCTAGGGGTTCATTTCTCCTTCCTTCCTATACCTACTTTCTCTCTATGGGTGACGTAACCACCACATGTGGTGCCTACTACTAAACGGTTACAACTAGTTTATTGTACTCCATTTCTGCTAAATATTGGAGTGCAAGAGAGCGAATGATTTCATTATCAAGGGCTCGACATTAGATACCAACCAACCATATTACAATATAAAACCAGTATGGCTTCTTTTGATGTTTTTATTATTAATTTTACACATATGGATATGATTTTGTTGAGTTGTTTCTTGACTCACCTCATACTTCAAGAAACAACTCAACAAAATTAAAATAAACCTCATAGTGTTATTTCCTACCTACATAACTTAATGTTCAAGTGAGGTTTCTGTGTGCTATATTTAGAGTATTTTCTTATGATACTATTTTTTTTTTAACTTTTCACTCTTAAAATATTAAAAAATAAATAAATTTAACAACAAATAATTTGTAATTAAGATGAAATATGTGGACATAGTGTAGGACTGTGATTTACTTACTCTGTCCAAAAAACACTGAAAGAACCATTTTAATGTATAGATGCCCGTATCGACACCATTCTGGTCTAAATGCTTCTTCAGTTTTGGAAGGAACTTATTCATAATTTTATCGTGATGTTCCTGGTATCTTATAAGCTTTGGAAAACCAGGAATGAAAAACCCTGAAATAATTACAAATTTTCTATTATACACCAATTATATCAAATTCAATACCAGCAAATAATGCCACTTTTCAATGTATTTTAATATGTGGAAAAAAGAATTATAAATTCAATTATAATAAAAAGAAAATGTATACTTCCAGATCCATGTTTAAGAAGACTGAAGAGAAAAGGATGCTAAATTAAGAGTCATATTTAACATCTTACCTCATATTTTATGTTTCTTCAAACACAGGAACTAGTTTTCAAGAGAAGGATCTCTCTCATTTTCAACCAACATTTTGACTATCGGATTTTCATTGGAATCTCCATCAATAACGTTGTCATCTGCTGTTGAATTGATGAACTTTGAGATGATGTCACATTCATCAGGAATCTCGAAATTCATGGATCTAAATTTGTTCTTCTGAATATATATCTTCTCCCAAATTGTCAATTCTAAAGGTTTTTCCAAATGTTTTAAAAGTAGGGCTTCTTTTTCAATTTTATGATTCTCCAATAAACTATGTGCTGCAATAGCTGATTTTTCAATTTCACCATTTTTAATATTTCTAAAGTGTTCGTTAGTGCGAGTGTCCAAATTCCTATTTGTTTTTCCTATGTATACTTTATTGCAGTCCTTACAATTAATTTGATAAATTCCAGATTTTTTGCTACCTGGGGTGTTCAATTTCTTATTAGTTATTAATAGATTACCAAGGCTAAATTTATTTATCGGTGCCAATGTAATATTGAATTTCTTGAATTTTTTTTAAAAATTTGTTATGTATTTCAGGATGATAAGTAATTTTTTTAAATTGTTTTCCTTTCTTTGAATCAGATATCAGGGTAGTGTATTCTTTTAATCTTTTTTGTTGTCTGAATTTCTTTAATTTATTTGGCAATTATTTCTTTTCCAAAACCATTTAAATTGGCTATGTTCAAAATGTGATTGCATTCTTTATTAAAATCTTCTTCATTTCCATTAAATTGGCCTTCTCTTTCAATCAACCAGAACAAATTACAAATACATATTTGACAATACGAATAAAAGTAAAAATCTATTTATATCAAATTAGAAAATCTTTGTAATATAATTGAATAGTTGCCCTGAAAACAGATCTAATTCACAAACTACAAATTGTTGGGAAAACGAAAAAAACGTATAATGTTCATTTTGAGGCTGTTGCCTATATTATATCATATATTTCTTAGGGCCGCATGCAAATACATTAGTCTCTGACGATTTTATTATTAATTTAACACTTCTCATAGAAGGATAAATTATATTTGAAGAGAAAAATTTTCGCCTAGACCGGGACTCGAACCCGGGACCCTTGGCTTTCCGGGCCAAGTGCTCTACCAACTGAGCTACCGAGGCGAGTTACGATCTAGACGCAAATTTTCTCTTATGTACGTTGTATTTCCCTTGCGCCAAATGCTTGAAACCATAGCTTCTATCTTTGCAAATGGCGGCTTCTTAGTTAAGAAGACATTTATTGGGAATTTAACACTACTTTATAGCCAGTAGGGCTTCTATTGACGATTTTATTATTATTTAACACTTCTCATAGAAGGATAAATTATATTGAAGAGAAAAATTTTCGCCTAGACCGGGACTCGAACCCGGGACCCTTGGCTTTCGGGCCAAGTGCTCTACCAACTGAGCTACCGAGGCGAGTTACGATCTAGATGCAAATTTTTCTCTTATGTACGTTGTATTTCCCTCGCGCCAAATGCTTGAAACCATAGCTTCTATCTTTGCAAATGGCGGCTTCTTAGTTAAGAAGACATTTATTGGGAATTTAACACTACTTTATAGCCAGTAGGGCTTCTATTGACGATTTTATTATTAATTTAACACTTCTCATAGAAGGATAAATTATATTTGAAGAGAAAAATTTTCGCTTAGACCGGGACTCGAACCCGAGGGAAATACAACGTACATAAGAGAAAAATTTGCGTCTAGATCGTAACTCGCCTCGGTAGCTCAGTTGGTAGAGCACTTGGCCCGGAAAGCCAAGGGTCCCGGGTTCGAGTCCCGGTCTAGGCGAAAATTGTTCTCTTCAAATATAATTTATCCTTCTATGAGAAGTGTTAAATTAATAATAAAATCGTCAATAGAAGCCCTACTGGCTATAAAGTAGTGTTAAATTTCCCAATAAATGTCTTCTTAACTAAGAAGCCGCCATTTGCAAAGATAGAAGCTATGGTTTCAAGCATTGGGCGCGAGGGAAATACAACGTACATAAGAGAAAAATTTGCGTCTAGATCGTAAACTCGCCTCGGTAGCTCAGTTGGTAGAGCACTTGGCCCGGAAAGCCAAGGGTCCCGGGTTCGAGTCCCGGTCTAGGCGAAAATTTTTCTCTTCAAATATAATTTATCCTTCTATGAGAAGTGTTAAATTAATAATAAAATCGTCAATAGAAGCCCTACTGGCTATAAAGTAGTGTTAAATTCCCAATAAATGTCTTCTTAACTAAGAAGCCGCCATTTGCAAAGATAGAAGCTATGGTTTCAAGCATTTGGCGCGAGGGAAATACAACGTACATAAGAGAAAAATTTGCGTCTAGATCGTAAACTCGCCTCGGTAGCTCAGTTGGTAGAGCACTTGGCCCGGAAAGCCAAGGGTCCCGGGTTCGAGTCCCGGTCTAGGCGAAAATTTTTCTCTTCAAATACATTAGTCTCTACTCAAATTACTTCCAATCACTGGTGAGCTGACTCACCGTGAGCAAGTGCAAAGATCGAATTAGCTACCCACTAACTGGTCATGCATGAAAGTCGTAGTTTTCATAATATTGGCAAGAAATTACCCAGAATTCTCAGCGATAAAACCACTTCCGTTATTTTCGTCTGCTATAGAGGAATGCATTTACGCTTGCATCCCGCAAATAATACCGTATACGACGACGTCTGCATCGCGCAATATTACGCCGATTTTTCTGTTCTTCCAGTTGAATTCTTTGGTAGACTCTATCAAATTCTTCTTCTCCGCGTATACCGAAAACATGATCGAAGTCTTCAAGGTCCGACATCTTGGATAAAGCAGCAAGGTACGCGGCAAGGTTTCAAACTACATCAGTTCTCTTCGGGATTCCCATGATTCATCTCTCTCTTAAGTTACCTCGTCAGGTAGCTTACGAATTTCAACAATTATTATCACATGAACAGATTTCTGAGTAAGCAAAATCGTATTAGGATACAACTTTCTCAGCAGAGAACGACTTTTACGTTCTAATGCATTCATAGATTCGACCCTTAATCTCTCATCCTATTGGAATCATATGCAGCCAATATAACGTGCTAATATATTAACAATTTAATACAGAACTGAGTGCAAAAGTGACGTATCTCTATAGAGTGGAAAACTGATCTAACCCATATTTAACTAGAAATGCTACAATAAGAAATAGAAAATACATATCGAACACTCATTTAGTTATAACAATTTCTAACTTAATCAGTTTTCAGAATTTATTTTCAGCAACACACACGAACTAGAATTTATAAAACACTGGCCAGATCCATATTATGTTACAGCAGTGAGGCCTGGACAATTTGCAGTGTAGATGAACAAAGACTAACTGCGGCAGAAATTAAATTTATGAGACGTACTGCAGGTTACTCAAGAATGGACCATAAAAGGAATTCTGAGATTCTCAAAGAATTACAAACAGAATCAGTCATGGAATATGTACAAAAATACAGAAACAACTGGAAATCTCACGTAAGAAGAATGAGCAGAACAAGAATACCACGTCAGATCTTAAATTACCAGCCACCAGGCAAGAGATCTTTGGGCAGACCCTTCAAACGTTGGATTGAGACCGTAACAGACCACTAGGTCTATCACATGAAAGGAAGAAGAAGAAGATTTTCCATTTAATATTATTTCATTACATTCTTTGTGTCTTTCTTATTTTCACTCAATTTCTCTAAGATTGTGATAGAATTCATGGAACTGTGATGGAATGAATTTGCATATGTGCAATAATTGTTTTTCTGCACTGCTACTCATGACTTGATTAACTGCTTCCACCATTTTGTTACATATAGATCACTATTCACTTGAAAGCCAACTTTTAAAAATAAATAAAACAGGTCTGGAAGAGAGTATGGATAGTTTTACATGCACCATGTTGTGATACTCTCTGGATAGATCACTAATCCACTGAAATTTTCGAATTTTTGTGGGTTAGATCTCTTTTCGGAGAAACTATTCAATTCATTTCAATTGTTTAACAAACTTATAATAAAATGTTTTTAATGCTAATTTTTAAGCCTTTATTATATATTTAAATTAATATTGGGAAGTAAACATTATGAGGTTATGTCATTAATAGTGAGTGGAGAACATATTTCTAATGACTCACCTCATATAAATTTGAAATTATGGCTTTGACTGAAGAGGGACAAGATATTGTCTGAAACCGCCGATATCAAAGAAATTTGAAATTATATGAGGTGAGTCGTTAAAAATATGTTCTTCATTCACTATTAACCTTTAGTATATCTTTCAAAATATAATTGTTAAACGATAAAAACCTTCTTTTCACATGTTTTATTAAATATTGAATTCAAAAACTTAGGAAACTTACCATGCATATTGTACTTTTTATCTGAGACAAGTACAGAAAGGGCCCAGAAAGCATCTTCTTCATTCAAATACATAAGGAGAAGAGCTGCAATTTGAGACATACCCTGGCAGTAGCCAATGTCTAAGTTATATACACTATATGCACCGAGCACATTGAATAATGCTTGTTGTTTCAGTCCATAGCGTTCACGAAACATTATATGATCACGATAAGTCCTATTTACATCAAGATCAATCTGGCGGATATCTGGAGACCATCGCCAGGCCAGCTGGCGCATTTCCTATAAACAAACACAATGAAAAAATGTTGAGAATTAATTAAAATAAGTAGATTGTGAAAAGATATACATAGGAAAAACAAAAAGGAATCTAAATACAAGATTAAAAGAACACCTCAAAAATGTTAAAAATGGAGAAACCGAAAAATCTTCAATAGCTGCACATGCCTGGTCAGAAAAACATAGAATAGAAACCAAAACAAAATTACTTAAACAATTGGAAAAACCGAAGCAACTCACAATTTGGAAAAAAATTTACATATGCAAGAATGAAATACAACTATGAATTTTGAAATACCCGGTTATAAGGAGAGAGGACTGATTTGGAAATTCTTCGGTCGGCCACCAGATGGCGCAGAGGTCAGTCTGCAGGATAGAAGGCCGTTGTACGTCAGTTGTGAACGTGACACAGCATTGAGAATGTCACAAAAGATGTGAAGAAACCTGGGTCTGCTATGAATTATGAAGTATGAGGTGAGTGAAATAATAAAAAATAAACAATAATAAAATAAGTAGAGTTTAATTTATTATGGAAAATAAACAAAACATTAAGTATGAATATAAAATTATATTAGTAGAAGTCCTGTGTACTACACTGTAAAATATTTTATATGGAGCAGTCCCCTACAGTTCATATGGGTCATAAAAGATGACCAAAATAGCTACTTAGCGGTGATATTAAATGTTTCTTACCTCTCCTCATATAAATCTTCTAAGTAGATTGCGATTTCGAGACTATAACGGTCTCATCTTCAGTACTTCTTTGGCGACTGATGTTATGTCAATCGGAAGAAACTCTTCTTCTTCCCTCTGTTGGCAGACCGATGAACCTCTGGATCAGGTCAAAATTTGCAGGAGGAATTTCGAAGTTCATAAGTTTTCCTTTGGGTGTTCTGAATGTGGATCTTTTCCCAAACTGTGAGTTCCTTTTGTTTGTCTATTTGTTTAATTAGACTGGCTTTTGATTCAATTAAATGTTTTTCAGACCAAGCATGAGCAGCTACTGCTGACTTTTCCACTTCTCCATTTTTGATGTTTCTAAAATGTTCTTTCACCCTTGTTTTCAAATTTCTTTTCATTTTTACAATATAAATTTTGTCACAATCCCTGCATTTGATCTGATAAATTCCTGATTTGTTTTCATTTTCAATTCTTTCATTTTTATTGGTTTTAATTATCCTATTAAGGCTGTATTCATTCTTTGGTGCTAATCTTATATTAAACTTCAAAAAACTATGCTTTCCAATCATCCCCTGTATAATCTACCTCCCTCAAATCATAGTTAATGTTATTCTCCCACCCCATTCTTGGTCTACCAACTGGGCGTTACCCCAGTGAACCCAGGTCCGCATTTTGACGGTTGTATTTTTACGGCGAAAGATCGTCACTCTTTCAACCATGGTACTTTTTCGTCTGGCTTATCACCTTCGACCAGTCTGGCATAGGTAACCCTATCAGCAGCAATGCTACCGCCGGCATAGCTCTCGGGATCATTTAAGCACACAAGCCACTCCACCACGACAAGGTAAAGATACCATGGAGGGAACACATTCCAATTCTGGATAGAATCTAATTTAAGAAAGAAAAATTAATGCTTGAACCGGGATTTGAACTCTGGACCTCTAGTTCTACGTACTACTGCGCTAAAAGTAGTGTATAAATTCTCAATAAAGATACTTCTATATAGACGCCGTCAGTTGGTGTGATGGTAGCGACAGCTGTTAGCCTTCAGAAGAACGAGAATTGTATCATTTTAAAATACAACAGGAAGTAACATTAAGAGGTTTGTTTAATAATTAAAACATTCTGTCTGTTCATTCTTACCTCTTAGAGTGTTTTTGTCGAACATATATTTTCAAGTCTTCTTAGCCCATCGTCAATGATTACAGATTGAATTTTCTCAAGTTGTCGACCTGATTCTTGATTCCTGCTCTCTCTGCCTCTGGTCCAATGAATTTACTAATAAGTTGCTTTCTCCAGGAATTCAAAATTCATAATTCTTTCCTTATTCTTCTATATGTCGATTTTTTTCCATATGGTGAGTTCATTTTTGTTTCTAACTGTTTTAATACTTGTGTTTACATCTATTTTGTGTTTTTTTACTAAACATGCAGATTTTCTACTCTTTTTTATGTTTCTTATGTCTTCTTTAGCTCTAATGGTTTAATTTCTTTTTGTTTTCCCTATGAATATCTTATCACAGTCTGCACTGTCTGCATAGACTATGATAAGATATACATAGGGAAAACAAAAGAAATTTAACCATTAGAACTAAAGAACACACAAAAAATGTGAAAAAAATAAGTAGAAAAATCTTCATGTTTAGTCAGAAAAACACAAAATAGATGTAAACACAAAATTATTAAAACAGTTAGAAAACAAAAATGAATTCACTATATGGGAAAAATCTACATACAGAAGAACAAGGAAAGAATTATGAATTTTGAAATTACCGCAGAAAGGAACCTCATTAGTAAATTCATTGGACCAGAGGCAGAGAGAGCAGGAATCAAGAATCAGGGCCGACAACATGAGAAAATTCAGTCTGTAATCATTGACGATGGGGGCTAGGAAGCCCTGAAACATATGTTCGACAAAAACAACTCTAAGAGGTAAGAATGTACAGACAAAATGTTTTAATTATTAAACAAACCTCTTAATTATATTAAATTAATGTTGGGAAGTAAACATTATGAGGAATAATCATTAAAATTCATCGGAGAACATATTGTTTAAACAACTCACATGACTGTGTTTGAAATCGTGATATCATGGAAGCATGAATCCTATGAGGTGAGTTGTTTAAACAATATGTTCTCCGATGAATTTTAAACCTCTTAATGTTTTTCCTGTTGTATTTTAAAATGATACAATTCTCGTTCGTCCAAAGGCTAACAGCTGTCGCTACCATCACACCAACTGACGCGTCTATTTAGAAGTATCTTTATTGAGAATTTATACACTACTTTTAGTGCACTAGTACGTAGAACTAGAGGTCCAGGGTTCAAATCCCGGTTCAACCATTAATTTTTTCTTTCTTAAATTAGATTCTATCCAGAATTGGAACGTGTTAATTTATTAAGTTATGTAAATAGGAAATAACACTATGAGGTTTTTAATATTGTTTATTTTTTGTGAAATAAAAAATAAACAGTGTTAATTTATATTAAATCATTGAAAGCAATTTACATCGTCAACATATAAAAACAAGAAAGATAAACTTATGAACTTCGAAATTCCCGCGGATTCTCAGTTGATCCGGACGTTTATCGGTCCACAACAAGAGGGAGGAGGAAGAAGCAGTTTTTTGTCTGATCGACATAACATCAGTCGACGAGAAGGTACTGAAGATGAAGCTGCCAAGGCTTTGAAACTGTGGTCTAGTTATAGAAGACTGGATATGAGGTGAGGTATGAAACATTTTAATTTAATCTCAAATTAAAACCTCATAGTGATTTTTTCCTATAAAAGTTCAAAAATAGTTTGTGATACATTTTATATTTCATTTTGTCAATTGGCACTACTGATTGAAATAACTTTTATTTGTTCCATTGTTAGAAATAATAATGCAAATGGCTTACACATTCATAACTGTGAGTTTGTGCAATGATTAATTGAATCAGTCATTTTGAAAAGGGATAATTTACAGCTGATCAAATTTTACAGGAGAGAAAGACAAACTGATTCTACTTACTTATTTTAGGAATTCTCACTATGAGGTATATTCATTCATTAAGGTAGAATTTTTTATCACTCACCTCATATTGTTCTTCTTATTTGACTATAAACTAGTTTCTGTTCCATCCTCAGTATTGTCACGACCGTTGTTCTGTCATCTTGAAGAGCTGTCCTTTGCTCCTTCCATTGTCTGACTAAAAAAACCTTGGTGACCTGGTTTTGAGGTTTTTCAGTCAGCCAATGGAAGGAGCGAAGGACGGCTCTTCAAGATGACAGAACAACGGTCGTGACGATACTGAGGATGGAACAGAAACTATGTTCCGAAACTAGTTTATAGTCAAATGAGATGAACAATATGAGGTGAGTGATAAAAACTCTACCTTAATGATTCAACTTGTTCAGGATAAAGCAATGAATGTGAAATTACTACTGAATAAAGTCAGAAAGTGGTAAAGGAATAGTGTAGTTGATCCACTCTCACACGGAAACAATGGAAGTAGGTATGTAAATATGGAATAATGAAAGAAGTGAATTTCAGAAAAATTGGAGATAATCCCTATTCGAAATGACATTCAATTTTAGTTGGCATATATTTTCGATGTTATGTTTATTCATATTTTATGTTAACACATTGGTGATAGGCCACAGAGATTTCCATGTTTAAATGTCCAGCGCTAGAGACCGGTCACGAAGATTTCCATTTTTACATTTTGTATGGTTTCCCTGCCTCTTCGCTTTGAGGAGGCATGCAATTTTGTTTCTTCTCATTGTGAAATAAATTTTAGTTGTTTTGTACCCCTCTCTTGTCTTTTATGAAATTTTCTTCTTTAACAGAAAGGGTAGTTTGCAGTTTCAAGACAGATGGCTGGTGAAATATGGAATTTTAGTGCCAGTAGTTAGGCGATTATGGGATACATATGTAACCTGCAAATATATTTTGCAGGGGGGAAAAATTAGAAGAAACACTATTTTGCATTCTATAGCAGAATTTATACCTGTGGCATCATGTCTACCAGGATAATTATTATAATAGTGTGGCTATGAGTGAAAATTTGTTCGAAAGAAAGATGAGAGTTTGTGGAACAATATGGAATAACAGGGGGCTTCAAAAATCATTTGTGGAAGCAGAAAATAAACTCAAACCAGGAGAAAGTGTATTTTGTACTAAGGGGGAAGTTTTGCTTCAAACATGGAAAGATAAAAGAGACGTAAGAATGGTTAGCACATTGCATCAGGCAACACGAGAGTGGGAGGAGTAAAGTTGTAAAAATGCCCTATTGTATACTTCAATATAACAAGTTTCCCGCGCCGTAGCCGAGCGGTTAGGTAGGAAGCCTTGGCGCAGAGCTATGGGACTTGCGCTGGTTCGAGTCTCCATGGGGAAGAAATTTTCTCATGTTATTTCGGCCAGTATGGGACCGGTGCCCACCCAGCATCGTGAGGCAATTGGGTAGCTACAATAAGTAGCGGCTCCAGGTTGAGGAACCAGCTATAACGGCTGGGGGACTCGACATGCTAACCACATGTCACCCCTACACTGGCTGTTGATCATCTACCTGTGGATTGACACATGTGGATGTGAAGGGCCAGCAGCCGGCTGGTAAAGGGCAACCGCTGAAAAGTGGAAAGACCCTCAATCGGATCAGATATAACAAGTATGTGAATGGCGTTCAGGGCTGACCAGTACCTATCATATACTCCATCCTTGAAAAACAGTGAAATGGAGCAAGAAAGTTGTATTGTAGCTTCTGAATTTTGCACTCTTTAATGCTTTATTGTCTATAAATTTCAAAACCCTAACAACAAAATGTCAAACAAGTTGTTGCTTGAAACAGCCTCTTGTTGTGCAGTCGTAAATTAGGAGCAGATGACAGGGAAGAGGAAGAAAGCCATAGAGTAAAGGAAACCACTTCTAGGACACCACGTCAAGACCGACCAGGAAGGCTGAGGACATTAACACCAATTGTGACTGGAAAGAAAAAATACTCTTCCAAAACTTGCGCATTTTGCAGTGAACACAAGAAAAGAAACTCACTACATATGCTCCTTTTGCACTCTGCCTTACATAAAGAGGAATGTTTTCCAACGCCAACACACCCTCAATTTAAACTAGAAGGTGAAGGTCTGGTGAAAAAAGAATTACTTATGTATTATTGTTATTGACTGTAAATATATTGATGTAAAAACCACACTGTGCTAGCGCAGGTTTAAAATTTAAAAGTCCACCCCACTGACAGAAATGTCCGGTCTAGCACGGGTGGGTGGAATCGCACAGCTGTCGGTCACCAATGTGTTAAAATAGTTGTAATAACCTCAACATTTCATACAAGCAAGTTAATTGTGATTATATTTAGCGGTGCAAAGTATCAGATGTTAGATAGGTTATGTACAATTTATACAACATTTATTAAAAATTATGAAATTTGACATAGAATGAAACAAATATATTTACATTGCTAGGAATGAAAATGCCTATAACCATCTCAATTCATGCATAAAATCTCATTTTCAATCTCTGTAACATAAATAGTATTATAGTAAGTTGACGTATGTTAAACGTAAGGATTCTGCTAACGGAGAGTATAAATATTAAATATAATTAAATGACCTGTAATATAACATAACTGACCTCATATTTTCCTTGCTGTTCTTCCTTCACAGTTTGAAGATTTAGCAACTGACTCCAAACTTGTCCACGCAATGAATTTGGAATTCCTTTATAGATACGGCGTCGCAGCTTCTCTGACGTTGACATGCTCTCCCAATTTTTAAGCATCTTGAGCCATTTCTTGACTCTCTCCATCTCGATGTGCCGCAATCGTACTTCATGTTGATCTGCTTTCTGTGGCAGACGCTTGTCACTGCAAAATATTTGTTTTAAATAGCATACAGTAGTGAATAACACAAACAGAATTATGGTGAATTATCCTCTGAACTTGACAAAGTCAATGTGTGGAATGCACAACCGAAGTCTAATCCACGACTCCAGTTTTTTCAATTTTTTAATGTTTTCGATAACAACCACAAAAACTGAAAATCTACAGCTGTAAATTCCAGAAACAAATACCATGGTTTCATAACAATTTCTGTATTTTTTAGTTATTTTTACAGTTTTATTGAAATTATAATAAATTGGAAAACCAGGGTCGTGGTTTAAACTTTGGTTGTGCAATCCACTCAACCTTTCACTTAAAATTCTTTTTCACTCATGTATTGTCAATGAATAAAACTGTGCGTGCCAAGTTACATTTTTGTAAAAACTGAGGTATATATTCAATTTAATATTTAATTTTAGGAAGTTATATTTTGAGGTTATTTTAATTATATTATTTTTAGTCTGGACATCTTACCTCAATATTAATGTTGATTTGTTCTTGAACAAACAGAATTGTGTTGAAACATGTTCAAGAACAAATCAACATTAATATTGAGGTAAGATGTCCAGACTAAAATTAATATAATATATTCAATTTAATATAATAAATTTGTGAATTTTAACATTATGAGGTTTTCTTGATAAGAATCAAATGAATCGTGAATTCTTCTTACCTCGTATATCTATATTTTTTAACACAACACCGCAGTATCGGAAAAAACAGCTGAGGATGAAAAAGATGTTTTTCTGATACTGCAGTGCTGTGTTAAAAAAACATAGATATATGAGGTAAGAAGAATTCATTGGTAGATCTTGTACAAATGGATTCTTCACTCTAAAACAACTATTAGAAAAGCACAAGGAATTCAATATAGAAACCCATATTGCGTTTGTTGACTTCATAAAGGCTTTTCACAAAGTAGACAGAAATATATTATTACAAATTTTAGCTGATGATAACGTTCCACAACAATATATTACTAATATCTTCAACATCTATAAAGATAATGAAATCTCTGTTAAACAAGATGACAAACTATCTTTTCTTGGGAAAAAATCAACACTGCAGAAAGAGAGGGATGTGGACTTTCACCAGTGCTTTTCATTATATATATATGAATAGAATAATACACATATGGAGGAAAACACAATGAGGATATATACCCATCAATAGGACACCTCAAACTCGATGCTATTCTTTTTGCAGACGATTTAGCTCGATCAATTTATAATTTACAAAAAAAAATAGGGGCCAAATTTAATATGGAAATATCAATTAACAAAACTAAAATTATGGCATTTCATGGGAAGGACCCCATACAAAGTAAAATCTGTCTCCAGAATAAAATTTTAGAGAGATCTAATCAATTTAAATATCTTGGATATTATCTCTCTATCTGGGATGAAAAGGATATCCCTGAAAAAATTACTAGTTATAATAAAAGTTTGGGAATTATTAATCAAGTTATGAAACCATCCCTTTGTATAAAAAACACCAGATTACGTTTATATAACACTTTGGCGAGACCAGTGTTGACCTATGGTAGTGAAGCATGGACACTAAAAAGACATGAAAGCAGAATAACGGCTTGTGAAATGAGATTCATGGGCAGAACAGTGGGGTTACACCAATGGGATCAGAAAAGAAACACCGATATCTTAAAAGAATTGAAGACTACGCCAATTTTGGAATACATTAAACAGTACCAACTAAATTGGGAACACTATCTTGGAAAGAATGAGTTCAAATCGGATCCCCAAAGCTGTTTATAATTATATACCAAGAGGATGAAGATCTCTGTGCCATCCTATGAAACGCTGGAGGGAAAATTTTCTATAGGATCGTAACAGGCCTTGGCCTAATACTTGGAAGGAAGAAGAAGAAGAAGAAGGCTTAGAAAAGTTATTTGGATATTTGATTACATTTTAATTTTTAATATTAAAGCTTTTAATTTATACCATTAGCAATACTAGTAAACAGAGCATCACTAAATAAAAATAAAATTAATAATATATTCAGTCAGTTTGTAGAAACAGATTAACAAGAAGTGCTCAAAAACAACCATCGGATTTTAACGAAACTGCTATCAAATGAAAGAAAACAGTCCTAGCAGTCGTACCACATTTAAACATGGCACCACAACTACCTAACTTTTGAATAAGTAATTTATTAATGACAGTTTGGTTTGGGGATGCCTTCAATCTGGTCTCGGTTAAGGCTCACTTTTTTTTAATAATAGTTATTAATCTTGATAATATTGTATTAATTTGTACAATTACATTAATATTTGTCTTTCTATATGTTTATATTGTCCACCGCTGTGGTCTCGAGGTAGCGTGCTGCCTTGTCACGCAGCGGGCCTGGGTTTGACCCCCGGTCGGGGCAGTTTTTCTGGGTGAGGTTTTTATTGGGGTTTTTCCTCACCTGTAAGACAAATGTCAGGAAAACTTTAAGGTGCAAACGGTCCCTGAAATCATATGGCCATCATCATCATCATCCTTCACCGGTGTGGAAAGCAATGGGAAGCTACCACACCTACAATTCCCTAGTAAAGCTGCAAGCACAGCATGAAAATGCTATGATTGCAGTGAAGGACCTGCCTTCGGGCAGAATTACTATGGATGGATGGATGGATGTTTATATTATTCAAATAATTTTTCAAATTGTGAGCAAAAAAAATAACCCAAAGGTCATATAATTAAATACGGATTAATAACAAATATATTTACCTATAATCACATAAATAAGTGAATATATATATATATAATTAATTATTTAAGCATTACAAACTTCAATGTATTTTGAAGATTGACGGTGGTGTTCTTTGGTACGAGTTTTCCAAATTCCTTTTAGTTTTTTTTATATAAACTTTATTGCAATCGTTACAACTTGTTTGAAATTTTTCAGATTTCTTACTGTCTGGGACATTGACTGTTTTCTTAGTAATTAGGAAGATTACCCAGACTAAATTTGTTTATTTCTGCCAAAGTAATATTGAATTTGTCATTTTTTTTTGTAATTTCCTATGCATGTCAGGCTGCTAAGTAATTTTCTTGTATTTTTTTTCTTCTCTTTGCATTGTGTTAGAGTAGTATATTCATTAAGTCCTTCTTTTTCGTGTTTTGATATTTCTTTTTCATGGATTTTATTAAGGTTGAATATATTGAACTTATTTTGTAATATAACTCTTATATCCACAGCCATTTAATCTAGCTGTTGTTTAACATGTGATTATATTCTTTCTTGAAATTTTCTTCATTTAATGGGACATTTGTCAATCTATTGTATGAAGCTATTAAAGATTGTATAATAATATCAATCATTAATTACTGGTAATTAGTCAAAAGTTAAAGAGTTGTGGGCCCCAGATGTTTAAATGTGGTATGACTGCTAGGGACTACTTTCTTGCCCCCTCTTTGATACCACGTTTCATTAGGCTGTTCTTGTAATGGCTCTTCTCCTTGTAAGCATTGACAATAGTTTTATTATCTTTATTGCACATGACAGCCTTTTACAACATTTAGTAATCCAAGTTTAGGAGTATATAACCATTGTTCTAACTTTAAACTTTGGTTTTTTATTTTTTATAAATGATGGACGTTTAGAATTTTATCACGGGGAAAATAAAAAAAAATATATATATACAACTATGAGCAACCACTGTTTCTACAATTAACTGTAAAAAAAACGAAAGTGTAAAGTGATCCACAACAGGCCTCAAGAGGCCCTGGTGGGGAGTAGGAGGTTAAGGCTCCCACTTTTTCTAGACAATCGGCACTGTATGTCAGCCGGGTTGTCAGCCCCTGCATGACGACCGCCGTTAACCCAGAATCAAGCGTCTGGTACTCATTTCCGTTAGAGGCTTAGTCGACCCCAGGGCCATAAGTGGCCACCGGAGGGTTTTGGGTCAGTTTAAAAATCCTGACCCCAACGTGACTTTTGAATTTTTTACCCTCGACCCTCCGGCTTGTAGCTCAGTGCCTTAACCACTATGCTACGCGTGTTCGGCCCCAAGTAAAGTGGATTCCACCCACAAAAGGCCCTCACGAGGCCCTTGGGGTAGTAGGAGTTAAGGCTCCCACTTTTTCTAGACAATCAGCACTTTATGTCAGCCGGTTGTCAGGCCCTGCGTGACGGCAGCCTTTACCCCAGATAAAGCGTCTGGTACTCAGTTCGTTATTTAGAGGCTGAGTCGACCCCCAGGGCCATAGTGCCACCGGAGGGTTTTTTGGGCAGTTTTTTAAAATCCTGGACACCCCAACGGGCCTTGAAACCTCGAACCCTCCGGCTTGTAGCTCACGTGCCTAAACCACGACGCTATGGCGTTGCCCCCACAATTAACTGAGCAAGTTAAAATTTTTACATCCATCATAAGTAATTCTGCCCAAAGGCAGTGTCCTTCACTGCAATCATATCAATTTCATGCTTGCTTGCAGCTTACTAGGGAATTGTGTAGGTGTGGTCGCTTCCCGTTGCTTTCCACAGCGGTGAATGATTTGTGTGATAAGGATGATGATGATGGCCATATGATTTCGGGGGACTGTTTGGGCCTTAAAGTTTTCCTGACATGTCTTACAGGTGGGGAAAAACCCCAAAAAAAAAAACCTCACCCAGAAAAACTGGCCCCGACCGGGGATCGAACCCGGGCCTGCTGCGTGACAAGGCGGCATGCTACCTCGAGACCACAGCGGGTGGAATTTTAACATAAAAATTAAAATTTAAATTCATCGGAGAACCTTTTTTGAAAACTCGCAAACTCCAACTCAGAGTTGTGACAGAGGTGGGTGTGATTACGCTTGAAATCACGGTTTCATGAAAAGCACAAAATTTATGAGGCGATGTTTTTATTACACTAATCAACACGAGTTTTTGTCTCATGAGCACCAATAGCTGTACTAAATGCAGTTTTTTATGGTGTTTTCAAATAGTACGCAATTTCTCCATCACTCACAGTTTTTTTTTATTTTAATTTGAATTATGGTTAGATGATTATTTTTTCATAAACGTTTTTTGCTATTATGCATTGCAGAGACTCTTGATGTCCCAACTCCTTTCAAAAACGTTAACTGAAATATCTGAAATATTTTCACCAGTTAATTATATGGGTGCGAAAATCATGGACTCCTTACTTTAAGGGAAGGAACGGAGATTACACGTATTTGAGGACTTAAAGTTCTTAGAAAATTTTTGGAACCAAAGAGAGCTGAAAGACAAGTGAATGGAGAAGCTACATAACAATGAACTAATGTCTTTATTAGGACGCCAGATATAATAAGAACAGTTACGCTCGTAGACTGCGATGGGCCGGACATGTGCGCGTATTGGGGAATGAAAGATGTACATGGGAAAGGGAAAAGCTCTTGTGGAAAGCCAGAGGGAAAACCGCCCCAAGTTGGTAGGACAGAATTGAGGTGGGAGAATAACATTAACTATGATTTCAGAGAATTAGATTATACAGGGAATGATTGGAGAGCATTAGCTCAGGATAGGGATGTGATGGAGAGCTATGTCTGTGCGGTCAGAAGCTACGGGTTCGATAATGCCAGCGAGTTATTTATATCTTGCTTTATCTAAGTAAAATCTAAATTTAAACAACAGAGTCATCCTACTTTTATAATTTATATTTTTCACATAAATATTAAGTGGATGGAGAAAAAAAATAAATGAAAGATTGGTTTTCCCTTAAAACATGACTGCATGGAAATTTTGTGATGTCATGTCTGGTATATTGATTATTTAAAACAAGTGGTTGTCATCTCATAATTGTTTGTAATTATGTATAGAAACATTCTGATCTCATGCCACCCCTTTATGCCTGCATGTCCATCCACTTCTGTGATGTGAAGTCAGCTCCCAGCCAAGGGCTTTCTAGACCGATCACACCATGGCATTTAGTTTAATTATGTATTGAACCAATAGAACAAGTAGTAACATATAACTTCCTGGGTTGTGAAATATTCATTCACAGCAGAAACAGATATAAATAACACACTAAAGAAGTTTAATTATATAATAGCTACACTAAAAGAACTTTGAAAAATAAAGCGAGGAAAGACTGTATAATGAAATTATACAAGACAATGGCAGTGCCTATTATTACTTATGGATTCGAAACATGGACAGTGACAACACAACAAGCTGCTGAAATGAGATTCCTCACCAATAGTTGACAAAAAACATAACACAGAAATAAGACAACTAAAAGTAGAGGAATTAAACTCAACAATAGTGAAATACAGAACAAACTGGAAAGAACACTTGGCAAGGATGACTGAGAATAGAATACCAAAAGCAGCATACAACTATTCACCACGAGGAAGATGAAGTTTGGTAAGACCAAGGAAAAGATGGAAGAGCAGCAATTTGGAGCCGGAACAGGCTAGTAAATAAGCCTAAACCATGAAGAAGAAGAGGAAGATGCATTGAATTTAATTTTTAATTATTTAAAATGACTTATAATAATGGAATTAAATTACTTACAATAATGGAATAAAACAAATCAATATATTACATAAAAGTTCATAGATTACACACAATCAAGAAATAATTCTAGCTGTACCTTTACATCAAACATCTCAATATGTGAAAATTTTGCCAGGGATATTTTTCATATCCTCTCGTGCCGAGACCAAGTGGTTAAGGCAAGAAGCCTTGGCGCACAGCTACAGGAGTTGTGCTGGTTCGAGTCCCCATGGGGGAAGGAATTTTCTCATGGATTTTGGCCAGTATTGGACCAGTGCCCACCCAGCATCATGAGGCATTTGGGTAGCTACAATAAGTAGCAACTCCAGGTTGAGAAAACCAGCTGTAACGGCTGGGGGACCCGACATGCTCACCACATGTTACCCTTACACTGGCAGGATGACCGTCTGCCTCTATGACTAACACATGTGGATGTGAGGCCAGCAGCCAGATAATAGGTCAATGGTGTTCTAGGCCTGTTGCATTTAGAGTTTTTTTGTGTGTCATATTCAAAAGCATTCTTTAACATGCACATAATTCTGTGATATGGGGCTGATAGCTTCTACTTCATCCTTTTGGGGAAGGTGCTCCCTCAAATTTTCCTCACCAAAAAAATTATGTGGTTTCTTTTGAAGAGTGGAGATCGCTACAAATACTACTTCGTCATCATCAACGACAAGGGTTAAGCCCAACGGCTTGTTCCAATCTCATTATAGGTCGAATTGGCCCTTCCATCTCTTCAATGGTGTTCCCAACATTCTTCTCCCTTTTGGTTTATAATTATACATTCTTCTTGGTACGCACTGTTCATTCATTCGTAATACGTGCTGAAGATAAGCATTTTGATAATATTTTATTCTTTCACAGAGATTAAAATATATTAAGTTCTGTTCTTTAACTTTGTTTTTCTTTTTATCGGTCCTTTGGTATCCTGCTATTGCTCTCAACATCTTCATTTCAGCAGCCTCTATTTAATATAAAATTATAGAATATTCACCTGAAAGGTCCGTCTCCTCAACTTAATTATCATTTAACTGTAGCGCTTTCGGGACTTGTCCCATCATCGGCAGGATTTCAAAACTGGTGTTTCACTGAAGATCTGGTAGAGGGGGTTGCATGTATTTGGTTCGTTTTCGTTTATCAGGCTGTCGTTGTGAGCTGCTTTCATGATTTCCATCTCTTCGAGTACGTTTATCTTCGCTGGATTATTTTCTCTGTGCATTACTGTTAGGGTGTTTTCAATATTTAACATGCGATGTCCTTCATGGATGACGTGTTTTGCATAGCTTGATTTACCTTCTGAAGGACATCGCATGTTAAATATTGAAAACACCCTAACAGTAATGCACAGAGAAAATAATCCAGCGAAGATAAACGTACTCGAAGAGATGGAAATCATGAAAGCAGCTCACAACGACAGCCTGATAAACGAAAACGAACCAAATACATGCAACCCCCTCTACCAGATCTTCAGTGAAACACCAGTTTTGAATCCTGCCGATGATGGGACAAGTCCCGAAAGCGCTACAGTTAAATGATAATTAAGTTGAGGAGACGGACCTTTCAGGTGAATATTCTATAATTTTATATTAATTTTGAATAAACCTCAACGGAACACATCATGAATCTTATAAAAGTTGAGCCTCTATTTGTTTACTGTCTGCCTTTGTTAATGTCCAGGTTTCACATCCATAGATAAGAGATGGAACTGCCAATACTTTGTAAAACTTCAAAATAGTTTATTTTCTAGTCTTATTCAATAAAGTGTGTTTAATTGTGCCATATAGATAATTGAATCGTTGTATTTTAGTGTGTTTATCTAAATTTCTGTCATTGCCTAAATGACATCCCAAATAATTAAAATTCTGAACTTGGTCTATAATTACATTGTTTATCATTATTTTACAAGTACTACCTTAATAATAATAATATAACTGCGCACAATTAATTAATTGGCGTATTGCGCTAATGACATTGTCACTTTGGAACACAATTCCAGATGATATCTTGTACACTTTAGTCCGCACAGGTTACATCTGCAGCTGTCTTCCATTTGATGGTGACATTCACATACACTTTGTGGACTGCATCTGGTGCCTTAGTTCCACACCAGCTCCTATCTATCATGACAGGCGTACCGTAGAATTCTTCAGGAATGGCATCCCGCTTCTGTCTTCTCTCTTGCATCTGTTGTTACTGGATGGCAGGTAGTAGCGCATTCTGAGGTCTTCCAGGAAGAACTGTTCTCTTGCTAGTACATAGATCAGTCTCGAGGGAGTCAATTTAGAGGACTGCTAGAATTTTTCTTCAGATAGGAGGCCTTGACGCTTTCCCAGATTTTTAAGTCATTTATCTTCAGATGTTCCCAAACTATCTCTATCCCATATGTGATTATTGGCATTTTTTTTGCATTGAAGAGTTGCACAGCTGTGTCTATTGATAGTAGGGCAGGTGATTTTATTTCATTCATGCCTCTTAGAGCTGCTGCTGCTCTTTCTCTGACGTGTATCTTGAAGGTGGTGCCAGAGGTCTGAAAGATAATGCCGAGATATTTATAATGGCTGACGTTTTCTAACTCTCCTTGATCTAAGAATTAAATTAATGTTTTTATTACCTCACCTCATATCCTTTTCCTTCTAGACTGCAGTTTCAGAGCTTATCTCCATCATCAGTAGCCTCTGGTCAACCAGTGTTATGTCATTTCTTGGCAGTTTTCTTCTTACTTCTATCGGTGGACAGATGAACCTCTGGATCAGGTCAAAATTTGTGGGAGTTTCAAAATTCATGAGTTTATCTTTCTGTTTTTTTGGATGTGGATTTTTTCCCAGACTGTGAGTTCTGTTTGTTTATCTGTTTGTTTGATTAGGCTAGCTTCTGTATCGATTAAATGTTTTTCAGACCAAGCATGGGCTGCTACAGCTGACTTGTCCACTTCACCCTTTTTTTACATTTCTAAGGTGTTCTTTCAATCTGGTTTTTAAATTTCTTTTTGTTTTTCCTATATAGATTTTGTCGCAATCCTTACATTTGATCTGATATATTCCCCAATTTTTTTCATTTTTGTTGGTTTTAATGATCTTGTTTAGCCTGTATTCATTCTTGGGGCCAATCAAATGTTAAACTTATTGAAAATTTTCTGGAACTTGTGGTGTTTTAAAGGATGGTAAGTGATTTTTTTTAATCTTATGTTCTGTTCTGTTTGTTTTTTAAGTGTGCTTTCATTGATTAGTTTTGCCTTTTAAACTTATTTATTTTCTTGTGTACCATGTTCTCTTCATAACCATTTTGTATTGCTACTTTAATTATGTATTCTTTTTCTTCTTCTTATTTTTCTCGGTTCAGGGGTACATTCACCAATCTGTGTGTTAAGACTATAGAATACAGCTTCTTTGTGAGCGAAATGGTTGAATCCTGATGCCTTAATGTAGTTATCTTTATGTGTGTTCTTTCTGTATATTCCAAATTCTGTTTGTTTGTTTTTTTTTCGTTTCTAGTTAGGTTTAGATCCAAAAATTAAATTTGTCTGTCAGTTTCAGTTTCCATAGTGATCTGTTCTAATGCAGTCTCCGGTCTTCAGTCTACCTCTTTTCCTCAGGAAGTCTGATGTTTCAGGGTCCCCTTTCGAGGGTTATATTGTAATGAAATCGGAGCATATCACAGTTTAAGAGGATAAAAGATAAATAATTGACATGCATAAAACAAATAAGTACTGCTTTAAAATAATTACAAATGAAGTAACATTCAAACATAAAAAGTGCATGTCAATAGATTTTCTCTCTATATGATTCATTCAAGCAAGCGAATGATGACAAATCAAGAGCTTCAGAACATTTGAATACTATACTACTGATTCAATCAAACATTGAAAGATAACATGCTACGATGTTTACCCAATCCAGAACTCGATCTGTCTAATAAACCAAAACCAACAACTCATTTCATGTCACAATCCAATATGAAATCCACTTGATTTTTGATGAAAAACACAGAGAGCACATTAGCACTAAATCAATGATCAACAACTGGGGGAAAACTGTTCTGTTGTTACAAAGTTCAAATCAAACTGTTATCTCAATACTGTTATGTGTACACAAAAACTAAGTTCTATAAACACATTCAGTCACCAACATAACAGTTACAACTGTGATGTAAATTATAATCTAAAATATATCTTCTTCTTCTTCCTTCCAAGTATTAGGCCAAGGCCTGTTACGATCCTATAGAAAATTTTTCCTCCAGCATAGGACGGCCCAGAGATCTTCGTCCTCTTGGTATATAATTATAAACAGCTTTGGGGATCTGATTTGAACTCATTCTTTCAAGATGGTTTTGATCGTCATAAGTTTCATCCTCCCGGGAAATTCTCGTGTAAGACTTGAAAGCATAATAATAGTCCCTTCGATTGGTTGCTGGCCAAAGGAAGGCAAAACCAGTGATGGGGCTGCCATCTTATAGCCTCTGGTCAGGCTTTTCTGGGCAAGAAAAGAAAATAAAGGAAAGAAGAAATGGAAGAAAGGAAAGACTCCCAAGCCCTCGGAAGCCCTAATAGTGTCAGGGTCGAAAAAACAAGAGTTAACCAAGAGAGGTTAGATAGTAAAGTTTAAAAGAGTGCAAAACACAAGTAAGTGGAAGAAATGTTTTGCTCACCTTGGGCACCTAGTGGTCGCCATCCACATATCCCCGACATGGGGACCCCTGAGGGTTCTAAAATATATATATTTATATATTTATAGGAAGTTAGAAAAAATATTTTAGTGGTAAAATATTTTATTTCAGTTTCTCATAGAACAGACTGATGACTGACCACGACTACATTTACTTTTTAAAATAGATTCTATACCTCACCAAATGTGCTCTCTGTGAGGGATAAAATTCTTAACAATATTTTAAATTTATCTAGGAAAATAGATTTATAGTAAAATTTAATGTGGGAAAATAGTCAATTTGTAATGTGAACAATGGAATGACTCTATTGACATATTTGAAGAGAAAAAATATATGCTCAGACTGGGGCTTGCACCCAGAACCTTTTGCACTCTAGGCAAATGCTCTACCGAATCTAAACGCAAATCTTTCTCTTATATACGCTGTTAATTCCCAAATGCTATAAAAACCTTTGCTTCTATCTTGCAAATGTTAGCTTCTTTATTAAGAAGATACTTAATTAGGAATTTTACATTACATTATAAAACCAGTACGGCTTCTTCCAATGTTTTTATTACTCAATGATGGACAAATTATATTTGAAGAGAAAAATTATATTAATTAAATAAAAATAAAACTTTTTTTTATTTGATTTTCATATTTATTAAGATATAATTCAGTGACAGCTGTTTCGGTACACTGTACCTTCTTCAGACATGTTAACAAATTATGAATTGTGTTATTATAGTACATATCAACTGATCTAAGCAACAATACAACAATAATTTATTTAAATTATTTAATTTAACAAAGGTGATTCATTCAAATCAAGTTGAGAATTTAACAGTTTATTACTACTTTTCAATTTTTTTATTTCTACAGCCTCCAAAAGGTCCAACTTCTTACCCTTATCACAAACATGTAAAATTTCAAAATTTTGATCGAAACAATGATTAAATTGGAATAGGTGGTTAGCATATTTTGAATATTCTAAATTTCTGTTATATGCTCTCATGTGTTCCTTTATCCGAGAGATAAAAGGTCTACCAGTTTTACCAAGGGTAAATTTATTAATAACTAATAAGAAATTGAACACTCCAGATAGCAAAAAATCTGGAATTTATCAAATTAATTGTAAGGACTGCAATAAAGTATACATAGGAAAAACAACAAGGATTTGGACACTCGCACTAAGGAACACTTCAGAAATATTAAAAATGGTGAAATTGAAAAATCAGCTATGGCAGCACATAGTTTATTGGAGAATCATAAAATTGAAAAAGAAGCCCTACTTTTAAAACATTTGGAAAAACCTTTAGAATTGACAATTTGGGAGAAGATATATATTCAGAAGAACAAATTTAGATCCATGAATTTTGAGATTCCTGATGAACATGACCTCATCTCAAAGTTCCTCAATTCAACACCAGATGGCAACGTTATTGATGGAGATTCCAACGAAAATCCGATAGTCATAATGTCAGTTGAAAATGAGAGAGATCCTTCTCTCGAAAACTAGTTCCCGTGTTTGAAGAAACATAAAATATGAGGTAAGATGTTAAAAAATGACTCATTAATTTATCGATTACTCAGACTAACCTTAGATTAGTCGGAGTTCGAACAGATTTAGTATAGAAAATACAAACTTAAAACCAATATTGCAATGGAATTATTATATAGATACTTTGGAAGTATTTATTGGCTGCATTTTAAACAGAAGTACGGCTGAAAAACAATATGGGTACAACATTGAGGTATAGTCCTGTTCTGCTAACTGTAGCTGTCTTGATGAATCCTAAGGTGCATGGCAGGAGGTAACATTGCCGAGTGGGGAAGGAAGTAGTAGCCATGCAAAAAACATTTTCTTATGAATGATATTAATAAAATAAATTGTTATAAAAACAACACTATTCTATAATGAACACTCCAAACATATGAGAAAACAAATTTTCACTAACACAGAACTTGTAGATAAAAAAAAATTCAATGTATAGTAACTATTGTGTTTTCAAAAGGGAGTGTAGTTACTGGCAGTACCAGCAACTCACCCTTACCTCTTACCGCACCATAGACCCCTCTCAAACACGGCTACAGAAGTCGGGTGAGGTAGGTTATATGCCGGTCACAATTCTACACTTACATTCTTATGCCACTGATGCACTAAACACTTGTAAACACGTTTTGTACTTTTTTAAATATTTTGCAACGATCTTCAAGCTTTCTTTACAATATTTTATATTTATATATTTACGTAAAACATGAAGTTTATGAGTTAGTTATTTTTTACTAATAGAAGTTACCAGCCTCTAGCCAAACCCCTCTTCCTGGAGGGCAGGGAACCACAAGTTCGGAGTGTTCGTCTCCTAGAGAAGTTGCCTTCACTACGGCTTTGGGGACTTCTCTTCTCCCCACATAACCCTGTGGATGGGACCCTACCCAGGTACTACCCACTGGGCGAGTGGGACCTGGAGCTCACAAAAGGGCAGGGGTGCCTACTCCCTGGAGTGGACCTCTATCAAGGGTTCCACTCTGTTACCCTCAAAATATAGACAAAAATGGAAGCTACACATAGACAGAAAGAATAAAGATAGATATCCAAAACAACAAAATACAAACCTAAAGGCACCCGATATGTGGGCAGACCTAGAAAGAGATGGGTTGAAGTTGGAACGGGTCAACAGACCTAATCCATGAATGGAGATGATGATGATGATGACGTAAAACATGATCGTGGATACATTACTTACTTGCTACTTTCCCATGTTGTTCCAACGTTGCCACCATTTGAAAATAATTTCAAACCATATTTAGTGTTAGTGTACGTAAAATTAGTTTATAGTTTATTAAATAGTACACATGTAAATTGTTTTGTTAGGTTAGGAAATGGGAAGTTGGTTTACGTCCATTTTTTTAAGCATTTGGGAATAAATAATATGCATGTAAATTGTTTTCTTTAGTTAGGAAATGGCAAGTTAGTTTACGTTCATTTTTTTTTTTTGTATTTGGGAATCTATTCCCAAAGTTGGTAACGCCGACTGCAGAGCCATCTACAGGAGGCTATATTAACCATTACAGCAACTCCTGCATGTGATTGCAATTCTGTGGAACTTAGAAGAATTCGTGTCCGGCATATAACAGACTTTTTCCCAGAAGTCAAAACTGAACTATAAGTACACAATTAAAAACTGTAAAAAAATATTTGAATAATCACTAGAAAATGTTTAAAATACATTCAAATCTTCTTAAAAATAAAACTGTAAGGGTAAAATTTTACAGAAGTTGTTTGAGGTCACTAAAAACTTGCATTACATAATGGAAACTTGAGCCAAGTTCAGTAAAATTAGATTACTTTTAAATTGGGGCTCAACTGCACTTCTACTAGTGCTTGATTTTTCAGTTATATTGTTGTAAACTATAGCTCTTCTTCTGTATTTACTAACCATATTTAATAATTTAAACTTTTTCAAACAATTTTTATAACATTATTAGACAATTTTGAATATTTATTTAAATGTGAATAAATTTATTTAAATATTTTCCAAATATTTTTTCAGGACAAAATAAATAAAATTGAAATACATTGGGCCTACAAAATCTACATAGACATACTGCTTCATTTTATGACAGTAATCTTTAGAAATATCAAATATTAAAAGAAAATATTATTATAAATAGTTTACACAAAAATGTTTGCAAACTTACTGTATGAAACCATATCTATCAGTGGCATGGTAAATTTCAAATGCTGGATCTTCCCAAGGATCAATTTGAGCTCCTTCTTCTCTTCCACGACTGTAGCGGCTAACAATAAGGGCTCTCTCTTCTGCCGCTCTTCGCAGCAACTCCTCTTCATTCATCCCGTGAGACTAAATTGTCCACTGCCACACACCATCCCTCCAAAATACTACTGTTCTGATCCTTCACAACTAACCTATTCAACTCCTATGAGAAACCATAACATTGAAAGTATAAATTCTGACAATCCTAATAAATCACTTTTGACATAATTTTAATGTTTTAACATCCTAATTTTTTAAAGATAATGAATCTAGGTCACAAAGTAATATGTTTTAGCATTCAATATTTTAATACTAATTCTATCATTGTGAAACAATATGCTTCATTAGATCCTATGGTATTTACAATTCGTGTGGGCGTGCGGTGAAATACAATCCTATTCTGATTACAGTTGTACATCGACACCCCCATGACATCCAGGATTTTTCGGCTATTACTAACCGTTTAAAAATGGAAAGCAAATTAAACATACAGTTAAATGTAAGAATGGACGAATACAAATTACCCAAGAAACACTACATACACCCTATCATTAAAGTATAAACAAAATTAATCTTTAACGACTGACGTATAAATCATGATCTATCAAATTTAACCTATAATACCTGTGAACAGTTGTCAAAACCATTCTACGTATACACATATTATAGCAAATCTGGTAACTGTAACCCCTCCTCATTTTTACAAAAACATATGATCGATATCAGCAGTTTACGATGAACTAGAATTACAGAACTTAATATTTATTACAATACATTTCACCTTATAACTTTCTACATCACTCAATTTTTTTTCGCAAGCAGAATCCGATTGGTCCAAATTTTCGGGGTTATCTTTTCTTATCACCAGGGTGCAGTATAACTGTAATATCCCCTACCGGTCATGAATGCCAACAGTACAGTGTAAATGCTAAAGTAAATGTATTTACAAAATGTATTTCATCAATTCCAAAAAAATTAATTGTCTATATCACTTTGTCCTTGAGGCAATCCTCTAATGAGGAAAGTTGTATATATATAATAAAAAATATAGATTTAGATTTGCTTGTCGCGTATTCTCATTTTATCAGTATGGCAAACTATTACCGGCTGTCGCGTGTTCAGTGTCAATGGTATAGTGGGAAGGTTGTCTAGTTGACCACGTATTAGTGTATGAACTATCGAAAAGTATAATATAATTTTGAAATTACAAACAATTTTGTTAATACATTTTAAAAATGGTATGCACATATTACTTTTATTCTACTTTAGAGTATGTATAGATATATAATGTAAATTCATATCATAACCTATTTCTACACAATTTTATCAATTAAGTATTGTTAGCGACTATTCTAAAAAATAAATGCTATTATGCATTACAAGGACTCTTGTAATCCCTAATTCTCTCAAAAAACGTAAATAAAACTGAAAATATATAAAACTTATTCTTCCAATTATATTACATGGATGCGAAACATATACTCTTTAAGGGAGGAAAAAAGATTACGGGTATTTGAGAATACAATTTTTGGACCAAAGAGAGATGAACAGACAGGGGAATGGAGAGGAGTGAATAACAGTGAGCTACATGATCTTTATAGGAAACCAGATGTAATAGGAACAGTTAAGTCTCGTATACTTTGATGGGAAGAATATTTGGCATGAATGGGGAATGAAAGAGAGGCATGGAAGCTTCTTGTAGGAAAATCAGAAGGAAAACGCCCAATTGGTAGACGAGAATGGGACAGGAGAATAATATTAAACATGATTTGAGGGAAGTTGATTATAAAAGGGGATGTCTGGGATACATTAGCTCAAGATAGGGTTGTGTGGAAAGCTTGCGGCCGTCAATCTATGGGTTTGATAGTGCAAGTGAGTTGGTTGTTATTGTTAAGCATATGTACTGTAGAAATGTTAATGTTTGTTTTAGGTTGAAATTGAATCGATGGCGCGGTATGTGTCGCCAGTAAACCCAGCAGTTTTTCCACATTTAACACTTGTCTTGCTTGGCATTGGGATATTCTTCACAGCTTGGTTCTTTGTATATGAAGTTACAAGCACGAAGTTTACAAGAGACTTGTTTAAAGAACTTCTGGTCGCACTCGTGGCAGCAATATTTTCAGGATTTGGTGTTTTATTCCTTCTCTTATGGGTTGGAATTTACGTATGATCTGTCAGGAGTTATGAATGATGTGGCATTTAAATAACTGCCCATCTGCTTTGTTAAAATATACATAATTACTTTGGTTTAATTACTGTTCTCACAGGCCTAATTTGATAAGCAACCATTCCATTCTTATTATAATTAAATGGTTATATCAACGACAAAACATTTTTATAATATACTGGTAACTGAAATATTAATTTAAATCAGGAAAAATAAGTCCATTTCACTCAGAAAAAAAGACACTATAATTTAAGCCCCTCAATGCAAACTAAATTGCCTTTAGCAGAAACTTCAATAAACTTTTGGTGGGTAATTGCTGGACTAAATCGACGACAACCCCACTAAACATTTTGCGTAGCATAAACATAATTTGACATGTTGACAACAAGCTATCTATATTATATTTGAAGAGATAAATATATAATCAATTGAGTTGGTGTTTACTTGATGAAAATCCATATATTATTAATTAAATATATGCCTAGAGCAGGGTTTGAACCTAGAATCTTTCGCTCTCTATGCCAATGCTCTAACCAATTGAGCTGCCTAGGTCTCCAAAAACATGAAGATTGCAAAATATGTTGCTAGCAATTGATATAGTTTGCATTGTAAGATTCAAAGGTGGGCATCTCATATAGAATAAACATTATTAAGCTGTATTCAACAATATTCATGAAAGTGTAATTTTGGAAATTTATCTGTAAATTAAATAAAAATTATGATTTGCTAAAAAAAGTTCTCTTTTTTAAACTAGCTTCCATTAGGGTGAATTTCATGTAAAATATGATATAACACATGAAAATTTGTCTTTCCTGCTTCACAAAGTGACATATGGACTGTTGAAAAGGTTTTCAAGTGCCTACGTCCCAAAATATTGTAGAATATGAACAAACTAATACATAACTAAAATTGTTAATAGTGAGTGGAGAACATATTTTTGTCAGCTCACCTCATATAATTTCAAATTTCTTTGATACCGATGGTTCAGACAATATCATGTCCCTCTTCGGTCATGGCTTCTACTGATGAAATTCCGTGATTGTTGATTTCTCTAATGACCACCTCTTGTGCTGCCATCTTTCATTGGGATTATAAACTTTGTAATTAAATTTTTATCAACCGGAATATCAAAATTCATAGATCGATATTTATTTTTCTGAATGAATATCATTTCCAAATTGTCAATTCCAACGGTTTATCCAATTGTTTCAAAAGTTTTGCCTCTTTTTCAATTTTATGATGTTCTAGCAAACTATGTGCAGCAATTGCTGATTTTTCAATTTCACGATTTTTAATATTTATCAAATAAATTGTAATGATTGTAGCAAAGTATACGTAGGAAAAACAAAAAGGAATTTGGAAACACGCACTAAAGAACATTTTAGAAATATTAAAAATTGTGAAATTGAAAAATCATTAATTGCTGCACATAGTTTGCTAGAACATTATAAAATTGAAAAAGAGGCAAAACTTTTGAAACAATTGGATAAACCGTTGGAATTGACAATTTGGGAAATGATATTCATTCAGAGAATAAATATCGATCTATGAATTTCGATATTCCGGTGGATAAAAATTAATTACAAAGTTTATAATCCCAATGAAAGATGGCAGCACAAGAGGTGATGTCATTAGAGAAATCAACAATCACAGAATTTCATCAGTGGAAGTCATGACTGAAGAGGGACATGATATTGTCTGAACCGTCGGTATCAAAGAAATTTGAAATTATATGAGGTGAGTTGATAAAAATATGTTCTCCACACACACTATTAATGATATAACCTCATAATGTTTACTTCCCAATATTAATTTAAATATAAGAATTGTTGTTTATTTTAATTAAAATTCTTACACTATACAGAAGTGTTAGTTGTTGCATCAATTACCTTTATAGGAATCGTGAATCACAATTCATTTAATTTTATTAAGAAAACCTCATAATGTAAAAATTCCCAACTTTATTACATGAAGTTACCTTTTTATTATTAATAAATGAGTTAGAGAAAATGTTTTAACATCTCACCTCGCAGAGTTGCATGTCTTCACGATACCAGTTCTGTCTTTAGAATTTGACTGAAGATGGAAGTAATAATACTATACTTTGAAACCGGTATCGTTTCTTACGCAACTTTGTGAGGTGAGATGTTAAAACATTTTCTCCAACTCATTATTAATATAAATACCTCATAGTGTTCCTCCAGAATGTATAATTATAAACCAAAAGGGAGAAGACCATTGAAGAGATGGAAGGACCAATTTGACCTATAATGAGATCGGAACAGGCCATTGGGCTTAATCCTCGTTGATGATGATGATGTGTTTCCTCCCACTGTAAATTTATTTTAAAAAAAAAGTTGCCTTTATTTTGCATAATTAGTGACTAAAGTCCCGCGCCATAGCCGAGTGGTTAAGGCAGGAAGCCTTGGCGCAGAGCTATGGGACATGCACTGGTTCGAGTCTCCACGGGGGAAGAAATTTTCTCATGGTATTTCGGCCAGTTTGGCACCGGTGCCCACCCAGCATCATGAGGCATTTGGGTAGCTACAATAAGTAGCGGCTCCAGGTTGAAAAAACCAGCAACCTGGATGCTGTAGCAAAGAGGGATCTGCTGAAGATGGGACAATGTCCTAAAAGGCCTACAGGCATAAAGATCATATATTTTAAAAGTTGAGGACGACGGATTTTACCTACGAAGGTATTTTAACTTGTTTTATTTTATGACTCTCCACCTCAACGGTTTTAACAATGAATTTTATTAGTATTGACTGATGTTATGTCGATCGGAAAAATCACTTCTTCTTCGCTAGAGGTTCTTCCAATTGACATAACATCAGTCGTCAAAATGGGACCGCTATGGTCTTGAAATCTCGATCTACTTAGAAGATTGGGATGAGGAGAGGTAAAAAACATTTGATTTTATCCTACAATTAATTAACTCAGTTCATATTTTTGGTACTTGGATAACTAACGCCAATCATCTATTTAAAACCGAAGCTGTGGAACAGAAGGTGCTGAACCAGTAATCAAGTAATTTAAATATTTATACCTAGATGTCTCCTCAATTGAATCGATTATTTCAAAAACCAGTTAACGAAAAATTTGTTGATTTTGAGTAAATCAAAGAAAACTCCCTAGCAACTTCAAATTTATTTTAGAAAATTTATATTTTTTCCTATGAAAGTTACCCATTTGTGTAACTATTTGATAAAATACCTTTTGTTATCTATATTGGCAAATGTAAAAAAAATTATAAGTTTGCACTTGACTGGTTTCTGAAATAAACAACAAGCACTATTGTAAATGTATGAAATATTCTAATTTCACCAGGACTTGAAAAGTAAAATGAAAAATGAACATTTTGAGTTTAATATAATTGTTATTGATACATATTTGTCCGGGAATGACTTCGCTATACAGCGCATTCTGCTTCCGTTGTAGGCAACTGAAAATATTCTCATAAAACTCCTCGTATCCAACCAAATATGGTTTTAGAGCTTGTAAATCTTGTATTTTTTTTTCACATTTATTGGGATCTACAACATTCACAAAAAAAAAAGATTAGGGCCTAGTATTACACAGAGTAAAAATAAACCATAAACACAAACTGAAAATTTATAGCATAAGAATTCTGCACAAACAATATATACTTTTGATCATCATAAAATAAAAATTAAACCATATTTTTTAAATTTTTAAGCACAACAATATTTTATTCATCTCACTATAAAAATATTTAAAAGAATGTGATGTTTTGAGTAAGTATTTTGTTTTTTTACTCATCCTTCCTATCTATGTAGGTAAGGCAGGAGAAGGATGTGTTTTTAGCAACGTGAATGTTGATGATATACATCCATCTATAAACGGCTTCACAACTACTTTCCCTGGCAAGTTCTTGTTATAACAAAAGTGTTTGTAAGTTGAATTCTTGAAAGTCTCGCTCTTGTTCTTTGTATAGGCTGTACCAGAGGTTTCATCAGAATTTGTCATTTTTTGTACGACTGAGGACACCATTTTTTAAAGATGTAATGTCTGGAGTGGTCACAATGTGAATATTGAAATGACCTATCTCCCGCAATCCTTAAGCAATATTTATAAGAATGATTTATTTTAAAACTGTCTTCTTTGTTTTCCTCGACAGTTTCTTCTTCTGGAGTTTTCTTCTCAGTTCTATGTTTGACTTCATTCACTTCAATCAATGTTTGAATATGTGTGTCCTGGCAGTTTTTATTTTCAAAGGAATAAAAGTAATCCCAAGCTTTATCTATTGTTTGACGATTAATTTGCTTTGAGCATTTAGCATTACACTTACAGGCTAAACTGTCTAGGCTAGGCTTAGCTTCTTCAGCTACTTGCTTACCAGAGTGTGAAACATAACCTTCTCCTTTAATCCTAGTGTTTGTAACAACATTACGCCTGTAGGTCTCTTTGTTGACAACTTCACGTCTTCGCTTCGAAGCATCAGAACCAGACATCATTACTATTACAATGTAATCACCACAAAATGTTAACAAATTCAGCATAAACATTACTTATTAAATTAATATTAAGAAACTAAAGCTGTTACTATGATTGAAATAAGTATATTAAAGTACACTACTAAATTATTGTAATCAAATGGTAAAGAGAAAAATTTATGCCTGAACCAGGAATCGAACCCCGAACCTTCAGCTTTCCGTGCTGATGCTCTTCCCGATTCCCAGTTCAGGCATAAATTTTTCTCTTTACCATTTGATTACAATAATTTAGTAGTGTACTTTAATTTACTTATTTCAATCATAGTAACAGCTTTAGCTTCTTAATATTAATTTAATAAATAATGCTTTAGCTATGTGGAGCCCCTTCATGTCTTCTTCAGGCACAGAGTACCAGAGAAGAAAGTGGATGAGTTGCACGTACATGCCACAGGCGGCGCTAGTGTAATACAACTAACGACACCTAAATTTTTTCGGTTCTTTTTTTGGTACTAATATGAAATTCAGCACTGCCTGGTGGTAAAATTATGAATTATAATTATATAACGCCATCTGGTGAATAATTATGGAATTTAACTTTTATAGGAATAAATAACGTATTAATTAATCTTAAATTGTGGAATTATGTATACCCAGTCTCTCAGGCCTACAGATTTTCTTTAATTTTAACAGAAAGGAAGAATGGAAATAAATAAAACATGTTAATTTATTTTCGTTTATTAAAATTTTAAAACGTGCATTATGAGCTCTTTTAATAAATATGTACAATTGACCTACCCCCTTATTCTCACATACATATTTTATACAATATTTATTAATAACCTTAGCCATGTCGTACATCTGAAGTCCATTATAAAGTCACATTTTTAAAATGTTTATTAGAAATGGCTGTACACTAACATCACTCTTCCTAACCTAACAAATCTTAGAATTTTATCACTTCTAGTAGGTTTATCTTTGAAAACAGATTCACATTAAAAATGTAAACAAGCTTGAATTTACTTACAAATTAGAGTAAAATAAAATCTAAGTAATGATTTTAACTTTCGATAATTTACAGTACCGTCTACATAGAACGAAAGGATAGCAGTTAAAAATTAAAATTTACAAAATGGCTAACTTCCCATAATCCCGAGTGAACACCGTTAAACACGCCGTGAACCATAGAGAAACTCTGTGGCCGTGAACGACGCCGTGTGCCTTGTATTTGTTTTATTTAGTTACACATTCTGTTACTACGAAACAGCGCTACCATTGTAGTTCATCGTAAACGACCGAAATTTTTTAGATGTCACTACTCAGTTTCTCCTCTATTCGAAGTTTCTCTATGTTCTTCAGGTAGAAGCCATTCATTGTGTATTTGTGAATGATGATTCATTGCAACTGAATGTGGGACCAAGACAGTAATGTAAAGGAAGGATTTATGCTTGGATGGGAAGGAAGCCTGAATTAGCTCAATGGTTAAGAGCATCAGAACGGAAAGCTGAAAGTTCGGGGTTCGATTCCCGGTTCAGGCATAAATTTTTCTCTTTACCATTTGATTACAATAAACATTACTATTAAACTGGACACTGTAAAGTAACACACACCAAACGACTAGTGAAGAATGGAAGTCAGACACAACAAGCACGGTTGCCAAAATCATTGATCCAGCACATCGCCAAAAATCCTGCAGTTTAGAGCAGAAACCAGTCAAGTGCTGTCACTTGACTTCTTTCTGCACTAAACAAGGAATTCTAGTATTTAATTTTAGGAAGTTATATTTTGAGGTTATTTTAATTATATTATTTTTGGTCTGGACATCTTACCTCAATATTAATATTGAGGTAAGATGTCCAGACCAAAAATAATATAATTAAGGAATTCTAGACTTTGCTTCACTATCACATGGGGACAGCATTCGACTTTTTTGTGCATTAAACGATGTATTTACCTTCACAAAACAGTAATCACCCAATAACTCGATTTTGGATTTTTTGTTGTTTGACTGGTTTTTGAAATAAACGATTAAATTGATCTATTCAAAAACTAGGTGTATTCAACAAACCTCTTTTATTAACTTCTTCTTCCTTCCAAGTATTAGGCCAAGGCCTGTTATGATCCTATAGAAAATTTTTCCTCCAGCATTTCATAGGACGGCCCAGTGATCTTCGTCCTCTTGGTATATAATTATAAACAGCTTTGGGGATCCGATTTGAACTCATTCTTTCAAGATGGTGTTTCCAATTTAGTTGGTACTGTTTAATATATTCCAAAATTTATTAACACACTGCCTATATAGCAGGAGCATTTGGAGGGAGATGAATTTGAGCTATGACACATGGAAAAAGAATGCACCTATAACACATAATCTGGGAGGAATAACAGAATTTTACAATCTTTTATATATATTTTTTAATTTGCAACAGATAATACAACTTTTCAGGGCTTCCTTTATTAAAAAAAAGCAAAAATAAAATTGTTATTCCAAATTCACATCACTTGATGGCAGAAGAAATAGTGTTCAAAGAAACCACAATCACTTTTAGAAAACTACAAACTAAGAGATATAATTTCATTAATTCATTGAAGTTTTTATGTGACTTATTCAAGGAAGCAATATACAGAAATCTTCAAAAATATACAGAAATACTCACAAAAAATATTGCACCCTGATTTTTTATAAAAACAAAATAATAGTTTCTCTCTTCTCCCTCCTGCATTATTTTAATCCATCATTATTTTTATGCTGATTCAAGGTTTCTTTTTAAGAATATCTTTGCAAATCATCTGGCTCATGTTATAAGCTCAAATGCAGTTTCATGAAAAATTCACTCTTGTGTATTTCATCATTCAAAAAGAATCTATTGTTAGGTCTATGAAATTTACCAATGTCATGTAATTCGATACAAAATAAAATTAAACTATATCCAATTCCAGAAAGTGTTAATTAAAATATAACATCAAAATTAGATACAAGTTCACAACTTTAGAAAATGTACGACACATTTTCAATTTAATTCAATAAAGTGTTACCTTTGGTGATCTCGTGGTAGCACATCCGTCTCTAAACCTGCAAATCCCAGCCAAAGTCAATGAAAATTTCTTTCTAGTTTCGCAGTATCTGTGAATCTCCTTGGAGCTATATAGCACCAGGGAATGTTAGAAATTGAGTCTGTCGTTTCTTCGTTCTTGTCATGAAATATGCCAATAGGGGTTAGTAAAAGTACAAACAAAACGAAATTACTTTGATTTTGAAGTTCATAAATTCAACCATAGATGGCAGCACTGAAGATGACGACAATAGAACAGTTGACGGCCAAAGAATTTCGTCAGTCGGAATTATGGCTAAGGATGAACACGATTGTGTTTGTAACAGCAGGATCATGGAAACATGAATCCTATGAGGTGAGTTGTGTAAACAAAATGTTCTCCGATGAATTTTAATGATTATACCTCATAATGTTTTTTTATTATTGATTTAACATTTGGCAAAAGGGAATTACAACATATATAAGAAAAAAATTTGCGTCTAGATCATAACTCGCCTCGGTAGCTCAGTTGGTAGAGCACTTGGCCCAGAAAGCCAAGGGTCCCGGGTTCGAGTCCCGGTCTAGGCGAAAATTTTTCTCTTCAAATATAATTTATCTTATACCTCATAATGTTCACTTCGCAACATTAATTTAATATAACAGCTTCTCAGGCTTTCTGGGATGTTCCTGATTTTATGTTTTAAATTTTTTCCAGCTTGATTTGATGATTTTTTTTTTTTTTTTCCATCCCTTGATAAAGCTCTTTACATACTAGTAGGTAATTTCTGTTTCAAATGTCAAAGGTAACATAATCCCTTTCTTCCCAAGTTATCTTCCTGCTCATTTCCATAAACACCATAGTATCCTGGTATCCATTGCAGAATTATGGCTTTATATTGGTTTTTTTAATATAAAAACATATGTATTATTTAAAAAATAAACATGTAGCTAAAATTTTCTGTCGTGTTTAAAATTAAGGGATCATTTTTAGGTTGAGAAAACTATAAGCTTCATCACAGAATGCACACAATACCAATATTCATAGTTAAATATGGGAAATAACATTACGAGGTTATTATATTAACATTATTTCAAGCGAATGATGACAAATCAAGAGATTCACAACATTTCAATACTACTGTTGCTAGGTTTTAAAATCATTAGGAAGTTAAGTTATGTACATAGGAAATAACACTATGAGGTTTTTTAATATGGTTTATTTTTTATTATTTCACTCACCTCATACTTCATAACTCCTCGCAAACCCAAGGTTTCGTCACATCATTTGTGACATTCTCAATGCTGAGTGTTTGTGAACGTGACACAGCATTGAGAATGTCACAAATGATGTGACTAAACCTTGGGTTTGCGAGGAGTTATGAAGTATGAGGTGAGTGAAATAATAAAAAATAAACATCATTAAGAGTAACTGTTAAAAAATCCGATTAAGGGTCTTTCCACTTTTCAGCGGTTGCCCTTTTACCAGCCGGCTGCTGGCCCTTCACATCACATGTGTCAATCACAGAGGTAGATGATCACAGCCAGTGTAGGGGTGACATGTGGTTAGCATGTCGAGTCCCCCAGCCGTTATAACTGGTTCCTCAACCTGGAGCCGCTACTTATTGTAGCTACCCAATTGCCTCACGATGCTGGGTGGGCACCGGTCCCATACTGGCCCGAAATACCATGAGAAAATTTCTTCCCCATGGAGACTCGAACCAGCGCAAGTCCCGTAGCTCTGCGCCAAGGCTTCCTACCTTAACCGCTCGGCTACGGCGCGGGACTGTTAAAAAATACAAACTCAATTATTATGAGGTTCTTAATTCAATGAATGAATGATCCATGAATTTCAAAATTCCCAATGAACAGGACCTGATCTCAAAGTTCATCAAATCAACACTAGATGGCAACATTATACATAGAGATTCCAATGAAAATCTGGTAGTCATAATATCAGTTGAAAATCAGAGTGATGTCCTCTTGAAAACTGCAGATCTCGTGTTTAAGAAAAACTATGAGATAAGATAAGAAATGTAAATTAATGAGTCATTTTTAACATCTTACTTTATATTTTATGTTTCTTTAAACACGGGAACTAGTTTTCAAGAGAAGGATCTCTCTCATTTTCAACCGACATTATGACTACTGGATTTTTGTTGAAATCGTTGGAATCTCCATTAATAACGTTGCCATCTGGTGTTGATTTAATGAACTTTGAGATGAGGTCACATTCATCAGGAATCTCGAAAATCATGAATCTAAATTTGTTCTTCTGAGATATTTATTCGAAACAACAAATTTAGATCCGTGAATTTTGAGATTCCTGATGAACGTGACCTCATCTCAAAGTTCATCAAATCAACACCAGATGGCAACGTTATTGATGCAGATTCCAACGAAAATCTGGTAGTCATAATGTCGGTTGAAAATGAGAGAGATCCTTCTCTTGAAAAGCTGAAGATGGAGCAATAGCTTTGAAACGATCGTCCAACAAAATAAACATATGAAGTAAGAATGTTAAATAATACAAACTCAAATACTAGTTCCCGTGTTTAAAGAAACACAAAATATGAGGTAAGATGTTAAAAATGACTCATTAATTTACGAATTAACAACCTCATATTGGTAGTTTTGATGAAATATAGACCCAACTTATTTATTAAGTACAACCTTATAATTATATTTGAAGAGAAAAATTATACACTCAGACTGGGGTTTGAACCCAGGACCTTTGGCTTTCTAGGCCAATGCTCTTCCCCTGAGCTACCTAAGCACTCCAATCTAAACACAATTTTTTCTCTCATATACACTGTTAATTCCTGAACGTCAAATGCTAAGAAACTGTTGCTTCAATCTTGCAACAAATTACCTAGAAAGCCAAAGGTCCTGGATCAAACTCTAGTCTCAGCGTATAATTTTTCAATAATCAATTGAGTTGGTGTTTACTTGATGAAAATCCATATTTATTAATCAAATAAAAATAAATCTTAGTTTTATTTGAATTTCATATTTATTAAGATATAATTCAGTGACAGCTGTTTCGGTACACTGTACCTTCTTCAGACATGTTAACAAATTATGAATTGTGTTCCAACTGATCTAAGCAACAATACAACAATAATTTATTTAAATTTTTTAATTTAACAAAGGTGATTCATTCAAATCAAGTTGAGAATTTAACAGTTTATTACTAAGGTAGAATATGTTTATCACTCACCTCATATTGTTCTTCATAAACATATTCTACCTTTAATAAATTAATGAGTCATTTTAACATCTTACCTCATATTTCATGTTTTTTCAAACACGGTAACTATAGTTTTCAAATGATCTTGTCATTCATTTTCAACCGCCATTATGAGGTAAGATGTTAAAATGACTCATTAATTTATTAATTAAGAACCTCATAATGTGTTTCCCAATTTTAACTTTGAATATTCTACCTTAATGAATATACCTCATAGTGAGAATTCCTAAAATAAGTAGTTTATTACTACTTTTCAATTTATTTATTTCTACAGCCTCCAAAAGGTCCAACTTCTTACCCTTATCACAAACATGTAAAATTTCAAAATTTGGATCGAAACAATGATTAAATTGGAATAGGTGGTTAGCATATTTTGAATATTCTAAATTTCTGTTATATGCTCTCATGTGTTCCTTTATCCGAGAGATAAAAGGTCTACCAGTTTGTCCTATATAGACATTGTCACATGTGCCATACTTCAATCTATATACACCTGATAATTCACAATTTGTTAACATGTCTGAAGAAGGTACAGTGTACCAAAACAGCTGTCACTGAATATACTTACTTACTCACTGGCACTATTGAACCCATAAGTTCATGGCCGCACGGACATAAGCTCTCCATACATCCCTATCCTGAGCTAATGCTTTAAATCATTCTCTGTATAATCTACTTCCCTCAAATCATAGTTAATGTTATTCTTCCACCTCATTCTTGGTCTACCAACTGGGTGTTTTCCCTTTGGCTTTCCTAGAAGAAGCTTCCATGCAAGTCTTTCATTCCCCATACGTGCAACATGTCCTGCCCATCGCAGTCTATGAGACTTAACTGTTCTTATTATATTGGCTTCCTATAAAGACCATGTAGTTCATTGTTATGTAGTCTTCTCCATTCACCTGTCTGTTCATCTCTCTTTGGTCCAAAAATGTTCCTAAGTACTTTATTCTCAAATACTCTTAGGGTCGAATGTTTGAACGCATTAGACAGTAAAAGGCGTTCTCTGCTGAGAAAGTTTTATCCAAATACATTTTGCTTACTCGGAAATCTATTCATGCGATAATAATTGTAAGCTACCTGACAAGGTACCTTAAGATCATAACTCAAGATAGAAACTTATCGTGAAAATCCCGAGGGAACGATGTAGTTTGAAACCTTTGGCAGCTTTATCCAAGATGTCAGACCTTGAAGACTTCGATCATGTTTTCGGTATACGCGGAGAAGAGGAATTTGATAGAGTCTACCAAAGAATTAAACTGGAAGAACAGGAGAATCGTTATAATATTGCACGATGCAGACGTCGTTGTATACAGTATTTTTGCAGGACGCGAGTGTAAATGCGTTCCTCTATAGCAGACGAAAATAACGGAAGTGGTTTTATCGCTGAGAATTCTGGGTAATTCGTTGCCAATATTACGAAAATGCCAACTTTCATGCATGACCGGTAAGTCGGGCCGTTAATTCGATCTCAGCAATTGCTGACGGTGAATCAGCTCACCAGTGATTGGAAGTAATTTGAGTAGAGACTAATGTATTTGCATACGACCCTTAATCTCCTTTCCTCCCTTAAGTAAGAGTCCATGTTTCACATCCATATAATATAACTGGTAGAATAATAGTTTTAGTCACTGAATATC
>JASPKZ010000348.1:0-27500 GCA_030220185.1 Diploptera punctata
AAGAACAGACAGTTGAATGGGAAAATTGAAAAATAGTGAGCTATATTATTGTTATGAGACACAATTAGTGCTCAGAGACTGTGACGGGCAGGACATGAGGGATGAAATGAGGATAAAACAGGAGAATGAAAACTTTTATAGGAAAGCTTGAGGAAAGTATCCAGTTGATATACCAAACCGTCCCTTACCATTTTTTTTTCAAATGCCCCAGGTTTTTGTCTTTCGACATTCCTGGTTTCTCTCCTGGCATGGCGTATTCTAACCCACTTCTGAGGTTGGGGCGCCTGGAAGGCGGGGTTATGTTGCCCCGATGATATGATGGGTGATGATGATAATGGTGCGCCAGGAGAGTCCCTAATCCTAGGCTTAACCTAAGATGAATATGAATGATGATGATGGTTGCGATGGCCAAATTATTTCGGGGATCGTTTGGGCCTTAAAGTTTTCCTGACATTTGTCTTACAGGTGAGGAAAACCTCGCCCAGAAAAACTGTCCCGACCGGGGATCGAACCCGGGCCCGCTGCGTGACAAGGCAGCACGATACCCCGAGACCACAGCGGTGGACCCCTTACCATTTTACCATACCTAATTTTCTTATCCTTTTTCGCGACCGATATTTCCCTCGGATGTCGTTTTACCCAAATGCAAATTCCTGAATACAAATTCCCGAATCAAAATTTCCTCAACGATCATTTTCCCGAATGAAAATTTTTACGAATGGTCCATCGCTGTGGTCTCGAGGTAGCCTGCTGCCTTGTCACGCAACGGGCCCGGGTTGGATCCCCGGTCGGGACAAGTTTCCTGGGTGAGGTTTCTTTCGGGGTTTTTCCTGTCTTGTAAGATAAATGGCAGGAAACTTTAAGGCCCTAACGGTCCCCGAATACCATGTGGCCATCATTATCATCAAAACGTAAGCTAATTTCTTACACACACACACACACACACACACATATATATATATATATACGAAAAATAATTGTTTGTACTAGATTTACCTGGAAGCGTAATTGGTAGCGCACTGGAATATCAATCCAGAGGTCCGGGATCAAATCCCGTCCAGACATTTATTTTTTCTTATCATATAATATACGGTGTGTGTATGTGTGTGTGTATATATATATATATATATATATATATATCGAAATATTCAAGGAACAACATAGCCAAAGATGTTGAAGCATCTAAAAATAATATTAAGTGTACCAAAAAGGAAGTATTTTGCACAGAAAAATGCATTTAGCATATAAATGAGGACCGAAATTCAAAATCTCTTACATTGTTATAAGACAAAAATAGAAAATTATTATTTACGTTATTTAGGATTAGTAGGTTTATAGGGCCTAATACAGTTTTACATTGTCTAATAGAAAAATGACAGCTAAATTGAAAATCAATGCTTCCAATAATCATGTTGAACACCATTAAGGTTAAAATTATTTCAATTATAAAATTGTTTGTACGTTATATAACACAGTCGTCCTTAACTTTAATGATTCATGTTATAATCTTCGTTATATTATTAAAATTCAAAGCTTTCGAAGGCATGCTGCATCTTCACGAACTTTCTTGATACTGAAATGATTTATATATTTTATACAGGGGGCTTTGGTTGTTAGGCGTATTTTCATTTAATAAATGTTTATTTTGTGTTTCCTTGATAATTTGTTCCAAAATATTAATTTTTTCTCTATTTTTTTGTTGGATTTTAATAGTGTAACGAAGATAACACAAATATTATAGTTGAGGAAGACTGTGTTATATAAGGCACAAAAAATGTTATAATTGAAATAAATTGAAAATATGAGGAAACGGATCATAATTAAAAAATCAATGTGAAACTCATTTTGGCCAGTTCAGACTTCTATATGTGCTCCTTGTGTATTTTGTACCAATGCTTCACAGCAATGCAATGTTCGACCAGGTGTAAATTCAAGCGCCGCCACTGTGATGTTCTGTGTTAGTAAAGGAAACTCCCGGAAGGCCTGAAAATGGTAGATGTTACATTTAACGGAGAATGAAGGTGTTTAAAACAGCAGATGTTGGGTGTCTTAACCAACTGCGACAAAGACCTACTGCACCTTCACCAAGATAGTACATATTTCGTTACACCTAGCACAGAATGTCGCAAGATAGATTAACGAAATTTCCGCTAGCTAAATTTGACACTTAACTAATTTCGAGTTATATGCCACCGCAGTGTGTAATTAAAGATGAACACTTCAAATGTATTATTATTATTATTATTATTATTACTACTACTACTACTACTACTACTACTACTACTACTATTACTATTATTACTATTATTATTATTATTATTATTATTATTATTATTATTATTATTATTATTATTATTATTATTATTATTATTATTATTATTATTATTATTATTATTATTATTATTACTGTTACTATTATTACTAATGTCCACCGCTGTGGTCTCGAGGTAGCGTGCTGCCTTGTCACGCAGCGGGCCCGGGTTCGATCCCCGGTCGGGGCAGTTTTTCTGGGTGAGGTTTTTATCGGGGTTTTTCCTCACCTGTAAGACAAATGTCAGGAAAACTTTAAGGCCCAAACGGTCCCCGAAATCATATGGCAATCATCTTTATCATCATCATCCTTATCATTATCATCATCACCATCATCCTTCACCGGTGTGGAAAGCAACGGGAAGCTACCACACCTACACAATTCCCTAGTAAAGCGCAAGCATAGCATGAAAATGCTATGATTGCAGTGAAGGACTGCCTTCGGGCAGAATTATATGGATGGATTATTATTATTATTATTATTATTATTATTATTTTATTATTATTATTATTATTATATATTATTATTACTGTTATTATTAATATTATTATTATTACTGTTACTATTATTATTATTATTATTATTATTACTGTTACTATTATTATTATTAATATTATATTTTATTATACTATTATATTATTAATTTTATTATTATTAATATTATTATTATTACTATTACTATTATTATTATTATTATTATTACTGTTACTATTATTATTATTTACTGTTTACTATTATTATTATTACTGTTACTATTATTATTATTATTTTATTATTATTATTATTATTATTATTATTATTATTATTATTATTATTATGTGGAAAGCAACGGGAAGCTACCACACCTACAATTCCCTAGTAATGCTGCAAAGCATAGCATGAAAATGCTATATTTGCAGTGAAAGACCTGCCCTTGGGCAGAATTACTATGAAATGAATTATTATTATTATTATTGTTATTATTATTATTATTATTAATTATTATTATTAATTATTATTATTATTATTATTATTATTATTATTATTGTTACTATTATTATTACTTTGCACATTGTGGGCAATTCCTACATATTATTATTAAAAATTGAGATACTTACCAACCTTTTTTTTCGAGGCTGAAGTAATCTCTGTAACATATTTAGCATACATACAAGGGGAGTGGGATCACATATGTTAACAACATTAAATACAACAACAGATGTCTGGATTGGCATCATGGAGAGTGTTGAGAACTAGCGCCTACATAGAGTGTGAAGCGCAAGCGCAATTGTCGTGGTAAAGCGTGCCCGTCGGCTCATAATGTGGTGCTATCTGACACTCAGACACACAAAACATTTCCCATAAAATTGGTTCTAACTGCAGTATGCAGGGGGGCTGAGCGACATCACCACCCAAGCATTAATATTTAATAAATCAATTTATTTAAGAACTATTAGCTTTATTTAAAATTTACATGATTTCATTGTTATTAATGTTACATCGTGTACTTCATTTCGGGGTCAAATACAATCAATTATTATAAAACGGAAACTGAAAAATAAATTTACAAAATTATGGTGGTGCCTGTCGTAACATATACAAGTGAGAATTGGACTCTTAACCGTTCAGAGAGAAGAAAAATAGAAACTGAACAAATGAAGTTCTTACGTTCAGTAGCAGGTGTGATAATTTCAGACAGAAAAAAAGAAATTAAGTTATTAGAAAAGTATTAAATAATTTAAATTTAACAAATAGAATTGACATATGAGAAATGACTGATATGAACATGTTAAAAGAATTCCTACAGATAGAATCCCTCAGCTATTATTGAAATACAAACTAATAGGACACAGAAGTGTTGGACGCCCGTTTAATAGATAGGAAGATTCATTAAATCTCACTTGATGTGAAAACAGATCAAAAGACCTAATTTTATGAGGTAGAATGAGAATAAGAAGAATTTTTGTATTTATTTAAAAATGCAGTTTTCACTTTTTATCATAAGTAATGTCACGAGTGATTTCCAAATTATCAATAAATTCACGCCTGACGAAGGAGAAGAGGAGTGAATTTATCTAGAAAATTTGGAAATCAAGAGTGGCATTTGTTAGGATTATTTAACGAATAAAATTAAGCTGTTTACTCACAAATCATTATTAAACTATAGTTATTTTAAAATATTTATATATTTAATGTAAACGGCGATGTTTGAAAACAAATGAGAAACGATTGGTACGCTTCATTTACTTCTTTTGTTCATCACTGCATCTACATCATATTATTTATTGCCAAAGGATCGCAATATTGTAAGAATGCATCCTGGTGGAGAAATTTATAACCAACATTATAGGTATTAATTAATTTCTGATGTCCTACGATGTAAATATGTCAATTATATTTTTCTGCAACGTGATTTCCTGGAAATTAATTCGTTTAAGAAAGTGCATGCAAACAATGGTTTTTTTTGTGGTATAATCAAATGCTACAAATGTTTTTATATTATCTCCCGCATGCGCTATCTGCTGACATTCATGCAATATATGCCTATACAATCTGGCAGCCGTATTTCTTTGAGGGTCAGTCACTGCAAAATAATGCTATGACCTACTCAGAATGTTAAAAAGGAGGAGTTTTCTTTAATATGATAAACTTTAGTTGATAAATTCGAGGCGAAACACGACTGTGATTGGTTGTAAATCAAAAATCATTGAAATGTGATTGGTCATTGACTCCCATTTGGGGCATGAGTTAAGTAGTCTATCAGAATACATGTTATCACTCTCTAAAGGACTTACTACATGTCTAATACATTATTCTGTAATAAGTTATGGATACCATGGATTCCTCATTCCAAAAGACAATATCCCTCAACAACCTATGAAACATTTTCTGTTAAATTCTGTTCTATCCAATATATATAACATACTGAGTATAACCAATATATTTTAAGTACGATGTTAAAGGGTCTATGAATAAGTAATATAATTGATTCAACATGTAGATAATTCATAATATTGTTATTATTATATGTATGATTTAACCCTGGTGAAGTGGAAGAGAAAAACTTACGGTCTTGATTCCATCTTACTTACTGACTGGCACTATCGAACCCGTAGGTTCAAGGCCGCGTCGACATAAGCTTTCCATACATCCCTATCCTGAGCTAATGCTTTCCAATCATTCCCCGTATAATCTACTTCCCTTAAATCATAGTTTATATTATTCTCCCACCTTATTCTTGGTCTACCAACTGGGCTTTTCCCTCTGGTTTTCCTACAAGAAGTTTCCATGCACGTCTTCCATTCCCCATACGTGCCATATGTCCTGCCCATCGCAGTCTACGAGACTTAACTGTTATTATATTAACTTATTATATCTGGCTTCCTGTAAAGACCATGTAGTTCATTGTTATGAAGTCTTCTCCATTCACCTGTCTGTTCATCTCTCTTTGGTCCAAAAATTTTCCTAAGTAGACCCTACTATATTCTCAAATACTCGTAATCTCGTTTCCCCCCTTAAAGTAGGAGTCCATGTTTCTCATCCATATAATATAACTGATAGTACAATAGCTTTATATATTTTCAGTTTAACGTTTTTTGAAAGGGGTTGGGACGTCAAGGGTCCCTGTAATGCATAATAGCACGCATTCCCAGAATTGAGCCTATGTTTAATTTCTTTGTGCATCTCATTCCTATTTGTGATTATTGTTCCTAGGTATTTGAATTCAGCCACTTCCTCAAAATTTCCCTCATTTGTCATTAGTTGTCCATTTCCATTATATAATATATTTCTACGTGTGACCATATATTTAGTTTTATTGATATTTACTTCCAGTCCTAATTTCTTAGTGTTGGTCTTAATTCCATCAGCTAAAATAAATAAATAAATAAAATCTCAAGGCTACATCCCTTTTATGCTTTTTTTATTCTTCTTGGAAACTGTTTAACAGAGAATTCATTTTTAATAATTCGCCCACTCAAGCACAATCTATTCACGAACCCACACATTTCCGGTTTTAGAGGGATACAAAATATAAATTCTGCTATTAAAACGTATAAATATGACGAATAATATTGATTGGGATAATGTATTTATTTTCTCTATTTTTGTAAACTGCCTTTTAACGGGTGAAATCTTCTTATATAAATGCATCTATTTTTATAATAATCGAACAAGTATTTCAGGTTATCATAAAAATACATTTAATAAAAAATAAGGCTAAACTTTAGAACCTATAACGCCAGTATTTTAATTCCATCATAAACTCCTGTCAAATGTTATTGTTAAGGTTTCATTTTTCAAATTATTTCCCACCATTTACAATTATGTTTACATTTTTTCTAACGATTATTTCAATATATTTTTCTACGATATTTAACTACATACGTAGCATGAAGACGTGGCAACCATATCGATTTTAAAAGAATATTTTATGCAATAAAAGAAACGTGTTTCAGTGCAGCCAACAAAGAACATGTAATTACTAATTAACTGTACACATGTACTTCAGAATCTCAGAACTTACTTTTTTTGGGGGGGCGTTGCATTCTTCTACAGGTTAGAGTGCTCAAATTGCATTAACTTAGCTTTTAGGTTGGTCTTTCGCAGGTTAGAGTACTCAAATTGCGTTGGGTTAGCTTTTAGGTTCGTTAAATATCGTGTATATGTTGGATGCATTCCGTGATACCATAGTTTAAACCGCTTCGCGTTTGCTGGCGCATGCGCAATGGTGTATGTTTGGAACTTAGAACATTTGTTTCGCGTTACATGTTGTAAAGTATTTCCGAAAATAATATTAATTTCGTTGGGGAATCGTAAGATTATTGCTCAGAATTAACAATAATACGATATTTTTGTAGCTGTGGTGCGCATCAATACACTTCAAGTTCAAATACGACCATTATTACAGTATTAGCTTTTGGTAGTAAAGTTAGTGGCGTCATATAAAAGTATTTCGTTTCTTTCATGCTATAATTATCTAATATATAAAAATGAATGTTTGTTTGTTTGTTTGTTTGTGTTTGTTTTGTTTGTTTGTTTGTTTGTTTGTTTGTTCGTACTTCATGCGCGGTCGTACAGTTGATCAGATTGTGATGGGTTTTTTTTGCAAAATTTTCAGGAGATACCCGGGATGAACATAGGCTATAAGAGAGTTCAGATACTCATCTCCTACACCCTTAAACACATCCTTTGTAGTGAAAAACGTGAAAATGTCCCTTTTTTTTACCCTTAAATGACTTACGCTGCCTAAACTATAACAAATGTAGAATATTAACGAACAGAGAATTGAATATCTCAAAAAGCTCTACAAAAAAGTCTGCAACAGCACATGTTTATCTTTTACAGATGACACATAATAGCCATTTTTGTTTTTCATTGATGTCAAGGAGATCGGGAGAAGTAAATTCCCAGGCAAGCACATGCTGCCATACGATTAATCTGATTGTCATGGGGCTTTTTGCAAAATAATCAGGATTTTTCCGGGAATGTTATTTACATTTTTAGATTTCTTATAGGTTATAAGATAGTTTTAATGCTAAAGTCTCTTCAACCCTAAAAATCATCTTCTGTCGTGAAAAAAAAAGTGAAAAAAATTTCGCTTTTTGTAAGCTTAAATGGCTTACGCTGCCTAAACCATAACAAATACACAAAATTATTGTACACAGAATTGATTATCTAAAAAAACTCTATACACAAAAGTCCGCGACAGCAAATGTTTATCTTTTAAAGATAACTCACAATAACCATTTTTATCTTTCATTATTGCTAAGAAGATCGGGATAAGCAGATTCCCGGGCAAGCATAGCTACGCATGTCGGGTATTCGTTTATGGATTACTTAAAAATAACGAATTTTGTCTTTCAGTTGATTTATGCCAATTACATCGGGATGCGTAGATTCCCGGCCAACGCCGGGTAATTAGCACTGGGTATCTAAGAATCAGAACAATATAAAATTATATTTATTTTTTCTTTTTACTAATTCAACTAAATGCAAAAGCACATTATCATTTATTTAGGTGTAGGAGCGCACGCTGGGTATTAGCTAGTAGTTTGTATAAAATACTTCATTTTAAGCAATACTGCGCGTTTAATGACATTCGGTCCATTATTTTTTATCAAAATTATTTAAATTTGTAGGTCTACATATTTTCAATAAAGATATGGATACAAAATTTAATAGATTCGTCAATATATGACTAAATAATGTGTGCTTGAAAGATCTCCGTCATTTGTACATAATATCTATCTATATGTAATGCCTATAGCATTAATTAAAATATAATATGTATTATAGACATGGAGAGAATGTCACCAAATCGAATTCCAAAAATATTATACTATCGGCTGCGATGGACTAGTGGTTATGCTCCTTGCCTCTGACCCCGAGGGTCACGGGTTCATACCCGGCCGCGGTCGATGGATTTTTTTAGGATGTAGACCTATAAGACAAACGTCAGGTCCCCTAACATCATCTCGCCATTATCATCATCATCCACGGTGTGCAGGAAGCTACCACGCCTATAATTCCCTAGTAAACCTTCAAAGCATAGCATGCAAATGATTGCAGTAAAAGATCTGTCCTAGAACAGAACACTATGAATAATAAAACATCTAACAAAAGAGAGAATGTGGCACAACACTGAGCTACTCCATTATAGATAGACTAGCACATGTGACGACGTGATGTGTGGCGGAAATCGACAAACTCGTGACCAGTTCTAGACTTGAGTTAACTATTTGGACGAACAGATCACATTTCCTAACCCGTATTATATATATATATTCATCCATTAATCACAAGTTCAATCGGGAGTAACGATATTATTTTTAGAGGAATTAAACTCAATGGACACGACACAATCCGCCTGATTTCCATGAAGCTTCTCAGTAAGATAAATGTCTCCTGGAAGCGTTACGAGCGCTTCGCAGGACAAGGATGGTGGAAGGGCTGCTTCCTCTGAGCCTCCAAACATGCTCCTCTGGGTATCCACCCCCCAAGAGAGGGCTGCTTCTTCCGCTCTTCAAGCCCTACAAGTTTAGCTGTGCTATTCCTTGTCGCCCTGTTGACCGTTGAAGACTTGACGAAGATGTGGCCGCCCAATATGGATACAGACGCCATTCCTTCGTTGTGAGCTATACTTAGTTCCCCTCGCCTCTTATCCATCAGCAAGATAAAAAATGTATAATGTTATGGCGGTTCCCACAATATTGTATGGATGTGAAACTTGGGCTCCAGTGAAAAGACAGAAGGATAGAATACAGACGGCAGAGATGCGGTTCCTGAGACAAGTAAAAGGATGCACAAGACTTGATAGAATAAGGAATGAGGATATAAGAGAAGAATTGAAAGTACAGCCTTTATTGGATAATGTCACGAATTACAGACAGAAATGGATTGTTCACATGGATGGAATGAGTAAGGAGAGATATCCATTGTTAGCAAGAAATTATCAAGCAAGAGGAAGGCGTGATGTTGGAAGACCTAGAAGACGTTGGGCTGATGCATTATGAAGTCAGAACGGGCAATTGCCTAATCCCTGGAGTGATGATGATGATGATGGACACGACACACACACCCAGTCCCAAGGTTGAGATTTCAAAATCCCTTACCCCCCCCCGGTAATCGAACCGGAATCGCCGGAGTGGAAGGTAGGGATTCTATCGACTACGCCACAGCGACGGATTGCACTCGAATTAGGCAAGTTACTGTTTATTAATACGATATAGAATACGTTGGATTGTGGTTAATCTACCAGAAGTCTGCAGTAGATCATTACTAATGAAACGAGTTAGTGTTTTAATCAAATACACTTTTTTAACAATTCAGGTCATTAGTGTCGTAATTCAAATCTGTGCGGAGAAAACTGCTAAAAATTGTTCTCAGGACTCGTATTTCAGGCTTTAGATTCTTTATTTGCCGTAAAACTAAAACACGGAAGCCTCTACATCCCTTCCCTTTGAAATAATCCATCTCAGGATAAATATATTTAAAAATCCATCGACTCAGGTCGGGTTTGATGTCGCGAACCTCGAACCCAAAATGTTTAATGTTTGTAGGAATCCCTTTATGGGTCATAGGAACCTCCGGATGGAATGGGAATCCCGTAACTGAGTTCATGTTAGGGTTTAGGTCAAGTTCATAATATTAAAGCTCACTCAGTCAGAGTTCATTTAATGCGATAGATCATTAGATGGTTAGTCATCAAAGAATTAGGCTATTTACAAAAATAGGCCCATTTTTTTTTGTTTTCGGAAGATGATTGTTTCATCGTAAGAAAAGCGAAAATTTACCACAATATAATTTCTTCATATTTATTATTGTTATTATTACTGTTAATATTGTTATTATTACTGTTATTATTATTATTATCGTCATTATTATTATTATCGTCATTATCCTCATTGACATTATCGTCATTGTCATTATTGTCATTGTCGTCATTGTCATTATTATTATTATTATTGTTATTATAGTTATTATTATTGTTATATTTGTTGTTATTATTATTGTTATATTTGTTATTATTATTATTAAATAATATTATATTAATATATATTATATATAATATTATAATAATATTATTATAGCCTATATCTCTGATCATGAAAGAGGTGGCCTAGCTTTAACTTAATACGGCGGATCTAGAGATGGCTGTCGATAAAAAGCCCCAACACACTTTACCCCAAGTGTGAGTATTGGTAAGGGTGTAGGAGAAGGAAAACTCCGAAAATAAACCCCGGGAAGAGGACTCTCGTCAGCCGAGGAGAAGGCAACCTTCTAAGGGAAAGGGACCTCAACAGAAAACCTCCGGTACTCCAGGTTGAAGGTTATGCGTCGAGCTGGAAATCCACCACGTAAAACGATCTTTCTCAAAAGTATCACACGATTAAGAGCTGGACTGAATAGACGTGAGATTGGAACAGGTAAAGACCTAATCGTGAAAGATGATGATGATTATTATTATATATGGATCTGGTATTGAGCTGATCACTCATCCGGGAAGGCTTCTCATGCCCTTGTGTGGTCAAAAATGTGATCAGAGTTTCAAATTCTCTCCCTGGAGATCGTGTCACTACAAGGCCCGTATAACATTGGACAAGTATAAGCACCTAAACGAGAGAGGTTAAACTAAAATAAGGAGGAATATTATTATTGTTTAATAAAAATATTTCCCCTCAGGGGTCCTCATCTAGGGGATATGTGGATGGCGACCACAAGGTGCCCAAGCCGAGCAAAACATTTCTTCCACTTACTTGTGTTTTGCACTCTTTTAACTTTACTATCTAACCTCTCTTGGTTATCTCTTGTTTTTTCGACCCCGTCGCTATTAGGGCATCCGAGTGCTAGGGAGTCTTTCCTTTCTTCCATTTCTTCTTTCCTTTATTTTCTTTTCTTCTCCAGAAAAGCCTAACCAGAGGCTATAAGATGGCAGGCCCATCACTGGTCTTGCCTTCCTTTGGCCAGCAACCAATCGAAGGGACTATTATTATGCTTTCAAGTCTTATACGAGAATTTTCCGGAAGAAGCTGGAGGGAAAATTTTCTATAGGATCGTAACAGGCCTTGGCCTAATACTTGGAAGGAAGAAGAAGAAGAATACAAATATTTTGATTAAAATATGTGATATTTTAGTAGAAGCCGAAATGGGCTCGGCGGTTGCGCAGTTCATGAGGAGCTAATAAAGTGTAGTTTGCATTTACTGATAAGTCAGTATGCGAGCGTTCTCTTGCCTGGGGCTTGACACTCCAAAGCGAGCATTCTGTGGAATCCGTACATAAATCTCAGATTATCCGTGCGTTCCTAATGTTTCCCTCTTTATAAGGTGACATTTTCCTCTTTTCCGCGTGTAACTTTACACAATTATTTTCATTACGCATTTAGAGCGCTCTAAAATGCCCCTTACAAACTTCTAGGACTTGTAGAGGGGACTGGGTTGATAATATTTAGGAGTGCATACCATGTCCGGAAACCTACTGTTTCCGTGCTATAGCCGTTTGAAGAAAAAAAGCATTGTCTGAACGTACGTCAAGTGTCTCAATAAGTAATAACTTCGCGATTCGTCTAAATCGAAAATTTCCCTATCGAGTATTTCAAGACTTGCTTTTTTTTTAATGTCAAAATTTTTCGAAATTTTGAAAACTACAAAAATTGATTGTGGAGGGTGTATCCAGGAGTATTAATTCAATTCAGTTACCACTTTGTTTCTTTGGTTGGTAATGAGTTAAATTGTAAAACAAGTGATGTACTGTGTCACGCCTCATAATAAATGACTTGTAAAAGTGGTCGCGTTAAAAACATGTTTTCATTCTATTCTACAGTGTTCTGCCCTAGGGCAGGTTTTAAACATGTCCGTCGCCGTGGCGTAGTCGGTAGAGTCCCTACCTTCCACTCCGGCGACCCGGGTTCGATTCCTGGCGGGGTAGGGGATTTTAATCTCCACCCTGGGTATGGGTGTGTGTGTCCTGTACTTGTGTCTATGTGAGGATAAACGAAAGTTAACAAAACAGACGAAACAAAAAGGTAAAACAGTATAAAATCTGTCCGTCACCGTGGCGTAGGCGGTAGAGTCCCTACCTTCCACTTCGGCGACCCAGGTTCGATTGCCGGCGGGGTAGGGGATTTTTAATCTTCACCTTGGGTCTGGGTGTGTGCCTTGTTCCTATATGTGAGAATAACATAAAGTTAACAAAAAGGTAAAAACGAGAAGGAAAACAGTGTAAACGAAAAGAGGAGGGGGGAAACACAACATATAATTTTGATGTTATGCTTTGCAGCTCATAATTTATTTTGCCGACAGTATATTCTATCACCGAAACTGACTTGAACCATACTGTAATAGGCTTGTAGTAAAGTTTTATTGTTTGAAGATGGTGTATATTCCGTAATACGTTTTTTTATTCATCATCGTCATCTAAGTATTGACCCTCTCCCCGCTGCACATGATGTTACAGGTCATACTTCCAATATCGTTTCGGTCTTCCTACATTTATTCGGTCTTCAGGTCTACAATAAAGTATCTGGTTTGATAAACGATTATTTGGCATTCTTTGTACATGTTCAAACCATTTACATTTATTCCTGTATATTCTCTCGTTTATATATATATTCCATTCCATAGTAATTCTGGCCGAAGGCAGGTCCTTCACTGCAATCATAGCATTTTCATGCTATGCTTGCAGCTTTACTAGGGAATTGTGTAGGTGTGGTAGCTTCCCGTTGCTTTCCACACCGGTGAAGGATGATGATGATAATGATAATGGTAAGGATGATAATGATAAGGATGATGGCCATATGATTTCGGGGACCGTTTGGGCCTTAAAGTTTTCCTGACATTTGTCTTACAGGTGAGGAAAAACCCCGATAAAAACCGACCGGGATCGAACCCGGGTCCGCTGCGTGACTAGGCAGCAACGCTACCTCGAGACCACAGCGGTGGACTCTCGTTTATATTATATATTTGTAATATTCATCTCCGATATCTTGACCTCTCTTTTCATCTCTTAAAGAATCGCCTGCAACGGATCCCATAATTCGCATTTATATTGTCTCAATATTATATTTATCAGAGATCGTTAAAGGCCAAGTCTCAGACACGTATGTTAACATTGGAACGGCTATTGTTTTGTAAAATTTCAATTTAGTTTCCCTTGTGGTCTTATTTTTCGAATATCTTCTTACTGAACCATATAGGCCTATCTGTTGAAATTTCCCTAATTTCTTCTCCATATCCAAATTTTGCAGATACGATATCATGCACCCCCAGATAATTAAAACAAGTTACTCGTTGAATGATGTTTGCTCCAATTACATTTTTTGTCCTTTTATGCTGAGTTATGCTATTATTCGTTCAATAAATAACTAATTGTTCTCTAAAAATCAGTTTTTATTACAGGAAATGCAAAAAAATCCAAATCACAGAATCATTAACATTTTTTAGAAAATTAAAAATATATATTACAAATAAGCCTATAATATAATATATAAAAATTAATGTTTGTTTGTTTGTATGTATGTATGTATGTTTATTTGTTTGTATTTTATGCGTGGCCACACCGTTCGTCCTATTTTGATGGGGCTTTTTGCAAAATGTGCAGGAGATTCCTGGGATGAACAGAGGCTGTAAGATAGTTGTGATATTCAACCCCTTCACCCCTAAAAATCACCCTTTGTTGTGAAAAATGTGAAATAAAGTCCCTATTTTAAAGCTTAAATGGCTTATGCTGCCTAAACCGTAACAAGTACACCAAATTAATGTACACAGAATTGAATATCTCAAAAAACTCAACAAAAAAGTCCACGACAACATATGTTTATCTTTTACCGATAACTCACAATAACCATTTTTGTCTTTTCATTGATGCCAAGAAGATCGGGATAAGTCGATTCCTGGACAAGCGTGCTCTGCCATACCATTCATCCGATTGAGATGGGGCTTTTTTGAAAAATGTTCAGGAGATTCCAGGGATGAACATAGACTATAAGAGAGTTGTAATACTCAACCCCTTCACCCCTAAAAATCACCCTTTGTAGTGAAAAACATGAAATAAAGTTCCTATTTTGACGCTTAAATGGCTTACGCTGCCTAAACCATAACAAATACAGCAAATTAATGTACATAGAATTTAATATCTCAAAAAGCTCTACAAAAAAGTCTACGGCAGTATATGTTTATCTTCTACGGATAACTCACAATAATCATTTTTGTCTTTCATTGATGACAAGAATATCGTGATAAGCAGATTGCCAGACAAGCATAAAAATGCACGGTTGGTGGTAAAAACACATTAACATTTTATTTAGGAGTAGCAGCACACACCGGGTATTAGCTAGTGAATTTTATAAAGTTTATTGTGTGGCTTGTACAGTATAATCGTGATATTTTAAATGCAATAACCATCCAAAACATGTCAGAAAACGGTACGCTTTTGCATTACACATCGCATAAACCTAAAAGAAGATGTAGTGCTTTTCAAAGCATCTACTTAATAGTCCATGTGAGGAGAATAAAAAGCCTACACAGTCTACTAAAGGCTCGTTTCTGTTGAATAACCTCGCTTAAAGAGTACAAGAATACAGGCCGGAGATTTCAAGATAAGCGAGACTTTACGGTCCAAGATCAACTAAATAATTCAAAGGCGCTTCCATGCCTTCAGCTTAGCTCTTGGACTAGATCTTCTTTTTCCTTCCTCTTTCGTGTCTGTTGTCAAGAAAATAAGGTTCTTGGGTTAAAATTTGTATTTACAATCTATTTTACGTCATTTTTCAGATAAAAAATCACAGCCTTTTTCCACTTACTCTAGCTAGAATAATATTTTTATTTTAAATTACCTAATCATTTTCTTCTTATTTTAGGATAAAATAGACTTTGCTTCTCTTTTTTATATAATATTTTAATCAATATGCCAAATATTTTTAGCTGAAGTTGATTCTAATTTAAATAAGATACTTTTATAAAGTACTAGCTAATGCCCGGCATGCGCTGGTACGCCTAAGAAAATGAAAATTAATGTTTTTTTTTATGTTTAGTTGAATAAGTGAAAGGAAAAACAATTAGAAATTTATATTTTTTAGATACCCCGTGCTGATTACCCGGTGTTACCCGGGAATCTACTTATCCCGATCTTCTTGACATAAATGAGCTGAAATACAAAAATTATTGTGTTTTATGTTTAGTTAAATAAGAAAGAGGAAACATTTATATCGTAATTATTTTTAGATACACCGTGCTGTTTACCCGGCGTTCTCCGGGAATCTACTTATCTCGATTTTCTTGGCATAGATGAGCTAAAAGACAAAATTCGTTATTGCGAGTATTCCGTAAAAGAATACCCGCCATGTGCTGCTATGCTTGCACAGGAATCTGCGTACTTGTCTCGATATTCCGAGCGTCAATGAAAGACAAAAATGGTCATTGTGAGTTATCCGTAAGAGATAAACATAGCCTATGCTGTCGCGGACTTTTTTGTAGAGCTTTTTCGAGATGTTCAATTCTGTGTACATTAATTTTGTGTATTTGTTATGGTTTAGGCAGCGTAAGCCATTTAAGCGTCCAAAGGGCTAATTTTTTTCACGTTTTACACTACAAAGGGCGATTTTTAAGGGTGTAGGAGTTGAGTATCACAAACTCTCTTATATCCCTATGTTCATCCCGGGAATCTCCTGAACATTTTGCAAAAATCCCCATCACAATCGGATCGACGGTATGGCCGCGCATAAAGTATGAACAAACAAACAAACATTAATTTTTATACATTAGATTGGCTGTGTCTGCGACATTGTATGGCTCTGAAATATGGACTCTCAATAAACAGCCATTTAAAGAATACGAGGTGCAGGAATGAAATATTTACGATTTGTGGCAGGATATAAAGAATAAAAAATGAAGTGAAAATATTCGTAAAGAACTACAAATATTCAGTTTGACAAATAAATTAGAAGAGTATAGGAGAAAATGGTATGAACATGTCTGGAGAATAGATACCAACATATTGTCTAAGAAGAGTCTGAACTATCAACCAAGAGGAGGAAACAGAGATCGGGGACGCCCACGAAAGAGATGGACACAGCAGCTATAGTACTTGGAGCCGAAACGAACCAATAAGGTTTAATTCTTGTAAGATGAAGAAGAAATAAGATCTAGTAAAACTGAGTTTTTTTATAGTCCATTCCAAAATGCGACATCAACAGTTGAAAAGTTTTGTTCCAAACTCGATACCAACATTTTTTTCATTTCTTTTTATCTTTAAATGCTATACTACAAGTTCATACGTGTCAACTTTTTTGTAATGGTAGTAAGAAACGATGCATATGATGGAAAGGGTCCTGGTATTGAAATCTCAATCCAGCATTTGCTCTAACGACAGAAGAAAACCATAAAAAAACTTAGTGAGATAGGTCGGAACCAAGGTTTGAACTAGGGAATTCCTGAATCGAGTCTCAGACGCTACCATCTGAACCACTCGCTTGGTACCGACGAGGTTATTTATTCCATAGAATAATGTTGAAACTTGGTCTTTGACGGAATTACAAAACAATAAAATTAGAACAGTTGAATTTGATTATCGTAGAAGAAGCCTTCACAAAACAAGACAGGATCAAATAAGAAATTAAGTCATGTGGAGACAAATGAATGTCACATCTGTTGTTAAGAAGATTGAAAATCAAACTCTTAAATGGTATGGGCATGTACAGAGAATGAAGGATAAAAGATGGCCAAAAGAAAATCTATATTTATACCAATGGTCACCTCCTGGAAGAAATAAACGTGGTAGGCCAAGATGGAAATGGAAAACTTATGTCAGAACTATAATGGATGATACGAATTTGGAAATAGGAGATTGGAATGATACAAATAAATGGAAACTGAAGATGGAAACCTATAGGTGGGGGAAAGTCGAAGAAGAAAAAGAATGATGAAATTTCATTGAGCGAATTAACCTTCAGACTCGGGAACCAAGATTTAAGTCCCTCCCAGAGGATTTGCTCTTTGGATATTTTCATCCTAAAAAATATCCATCGATCCCAGCTGGATTTGAACCCCCTACCCTCGGAACCAGAGGCAAGGAAATTAACCACTAGTCTACCGCAACTGACTAACAAATAGTTAATATGCATATGTAATTTTGTGAGGCGCGGAAAATAACGCATTACCAACCTAACATCTTAAAAAGTCAGTTTCTTGTTATTAAATGTAGTGAGTGGCGCAAAAAGCTTTGATAAATAACTTATTACATTGGTCAACATGATTTTTGTCTCATGAGAACCAATAGTTGTACTTATGCAGTTTGTTTATCGTGTTTTCAAATATGTATTCGGAATTTCTCCATCACCCACAGTTTTTTTGATTTCAATTTCAATTAATAGTCTCAAATAATTATTGTTTTAATAAACTTTTTTCGTACATTTGTCCATTGTAAAATAAAACGGGGAACACTTTCATCAGGAAATCTCAGCTATGGAAAAGAGATATCAAGGCAAATGGAATCCTAATATGCTGACCGATTATTGTTGGACCATCAAGAGGGATGCTCCACGGGCGAAATATAGCAGAAAATCGTAATTTCTTACTTTCTAGGTGAGTGCGAATGTTCGAATATTGTGTAGTTAGGAATGTAGAAATTATTATAAAGTGTTTGAAATAATAAATTCCTGTCTCTCGGAAACCTTGCGTGATGAAGAAAAACCGATATCATATATGAATTCAGGAGAAAAATACTATCAGAATCTCATATTTTTCTTTCCGAGACAAAATAAAAGCTTATTTTTTGTTGCTCAGTGTAATCAATGGCGAAACAGTAATGTACCCTTAGAAGTAACTGGCGCAAAACTGTTTTTCCACCTGATAAGGCCTATTGGCCTATAAGTAAAAATGTAAAGGAACATTAACAGGTCATGAAGACTCATTGGGATCGTGAACACAAAGATCCGCGACATATTACTAAGCTCATTTCAACTAAAGCATAGAGTAGAAAATAAAACAAGTGATCTCGGAGATTTCATTGCTCCCGAACATATTAGAAGTTACAATGTGTTCGAGATCCAATGAAAAAAACCCGAGATCCAGATGGATTTATTTACTTCTACTATATTATTTAGTTGAATATACAGACTGCTCTAAAATTCCCCTTACAAACTTCTAGGACTTGTAGAGGCGACTGATTTGATGATACATAAAATTGGAAACCATGTCCGGAAATTTACCGTTTCCGTGCTATAGTCGTTTGAAAATAAGAACTGTTTGAACGTGCGTTACGTGTCTCAACAAGTAATAGCTTCGAGATTTGTCTAAATCGAAAATTTCTCTATCGAGTATTACAAGACTTGGTGTTCTTTTCAAGTCAATTCTATTCAAAATTTTGAAAACTGCAAAAATTGATAGTGGAGGGTGTATCCCGGATTATTAATGCAATTCAGGTTCCATTTTGTTTCTTTGGTTATTAATGAGTTGAATTGTAAAACAAGTGATGTACTGTGTTACGCCTCATAACATATACTTGTAAAAGTGGTCGCGTTAAGAACATGTTTTCATACGGCTGTAGCACGGAAACGGTAAGTTTCCGGACATGGTTTCCAATTCTAAATATTATCAACTCAGTCCCCTCTACAAGTCCTAGAATTTCGCAAGGGGAATTTTGGAGCACTATGTATATAACTATAGATCCAGCCAAAGCATCACTGACTATCACGTTAGTTAGTATTTTATTCAACGAGCTCTTTAACAACTCAATCATACGTGTTGCAATTCAAATCTGGATTTAAAACGGCCATTAAATTATGCTCATAACAACCATTGCAAGTCGAAATCTACCATCAGATATCTTCCAGAGTAGCGTTTTGATATACCAAGCCCATCCATCACTGCTGCCAATTTTACTTCCCAGCAATTATTTTAGAGGAGATTTGGCGAACACAAATGATGAAAAATCTGCAACAACTACTCTATGATGGAAATCCAGGCACTCAAGCCAACTTAGCTATTTTTGTAATACTACTTAATTTATTTATTATAAATGTAATATTGAAATTAACGTGCTTAGGCTTGCTGTTCGCATGTTATACTCATAGTAAACATGATAATGGATAATGCAAATCTGCTAGAATTAGGCATATAATATGAATTATAAATTTAATTATCTAAGCTACTATTCCACTTGGTAGGTCCAATATTATTCAAGATGTTTTCATTAGGATAGTAGCTGAGTTAGAGTTACAGTGAAACTCCTTATTACTGGTGCACTGGGACCGCGTGTCTTATCGCATTTACTCGTCCCATCATTCGGTAGCTCTACATCTTACCATCCCTGCTATATTTCCTTCACAGTGGAATTACCAAATTTATTTAGTTTGTGCGTGGTAAGGATTATTAACCGACGTCTTCAATACTTCGACATATAATGAAGATATCAAAACAATTTTGTTTAAATTTGTATCGCCTTTCGTTCTTTTTCTCTTCTTCATCGTATATTAATATGATATTATTATTATTATTTTTATTAGCATTATTATTAATATTTTTATTAGCATTATTATTATTATTTTTTATTAGCATTATTATTATTATTAGCATTATTATTATTATTATTAGCATTATTATTATTATTATCATTATTATTTTTTTATTAGCATTATTATTATTAGCAATATTATTATTAGCATTATTATTATTATTATTATTATCAGCATTATTATTATTTTATTAGCATTATTATTATTTTTATTGGCATTATTATTATTAGCATTATTATTATTATTATTATTAGCATTATTATTTTTATTAGCATTATTATTATTATTATTATTATTATTATTATTAGCATTATTATTATTAGCATATTATTATTATTATTATCAGCATTATTATTATTTTATTAGCATTATTATTATTATTATTATTATTATTATTATTAGCATTATTATTATTAGCATTATTATTATTATTATCAGCATTATTATTATTTTATTAGATTATTATTATTATTATTATTATTATTATTATTAGCATTATTATTATATTATTATTATTATTATTATTATTATTATTATTATTATTATTATTAGCATTATTATTATTAGCATTATTATTATTATTATTATTATCAGCATTATTATTATTTTATTAGCATTATTATTATTTTTATTGGCATTATTATTATTAGCATTATTATTATTATTATTATTATTATTATTATTAGCATTATTATTTTTATTAGCATTATTATTATATTATTATATTATTATTATTATTATTAGCATTATTATTATTAGCATTATTATTATTATTATCAGCATTATTATTATTTTATTAGCATTATTATTATTGTTATTGGCATTATTATTATTAGCATTATTATTATTATTATTATTATTATTATTATTATTATTATTATTATTAGCATTATTATTTTTATTAGCATTATTATTATTATTATTATTATTATTATTAGCATTATTATTATTAGCATTATTATTATTATTAGCATTATTATTGTTATTAGCATTATTATTATTATTATTATTAGCATTATTATTATTATTATTATTAGCAATATTATTGTTATTAGCATTATTATTATTATTATTATTATTATTATTATTAGCAATATTATTGTTATTAGCATTATTATTATTATTATTAGCATTATTATTATTTTTATTGGCATTATTATTATTTTTATTGGCATTATTATTATTTTTATTGGCATTATTATTATTATTATTATTATTATTATTTTATTATTATTATTAGCATTATTATTTTTATTAGCATTATTATTATTATTAACATTATTATTATTATTTATTATTATTATTATTATTATTATTATTATTATTATAGCATTATTATTATTATTATTATTAGCATTATTTTTTATTAGCATTATTATTATTATTATTAACAAATTATTAGTATTATTATTATTATTAACATTATTATTATTATTAACATTATTATTATTATTAACATTATTATATTATTATTATTAACATTATTATTATTAACATTATTATTATATTATTATTATTATTATTTTATTAGCATTATTATCCCCATTCGGTTCTCCGGGCGGGGACTACTTCAGGGAACCCATGCTAAAGGCTCAAACACAGGGACTGTTCCTAGGAACATGGAATGTTAGGACTTTATACAATAGCGGGGCACTAGAGATATTAACGCAGGAATTAGATAAATCGCCCTTGGATATAGTCGCTTTACAGGCAACATTAACTATGATTTGAGGGAAGTAGATTATACAGGGAATGATTGGAAAGCATTGGCTCAGGATAGGGATGTATGGAGAGCTTATGTCCGCGCGGCCATGAACCTACGGGTTCGATAGTGCCAGTGAGTATGTAAGTAAGTAAGTATTAGCATTATTATTATTATTAGCATTATTATTATTATTATTATTATTATTATTATTATTAGTATTATTATTATTATTATTATTATTATTATTCTACTTTACTCTTTTTGTAGAACTAACATCCCCTGGAACTTACAAGTAAATGCTCTGATAAAGTCCCCTATAGGTAGTGAGCACACTTGAATTGGAGGGAATAGCGGTACATTCTTGCCTTTGCTTCTAATTATCGCGGGTTCAAACTCGACCTTGGTCCATGAATTTTAAGGATTTAAAATTCCTGAGTGTTTTCGGGATGAAGGTTAAGCAATGGATACCGTGTCGTAGATTTATGCAATGTAAAATAACTTTACGCCTGAAATATGGGAGGGGCACGCCGTAGCGTAGTGGTTAAGGCACTGCGCTTCAAGCCGGAAGGTCGAGGGTTCAAGTCCCGTTGGGGTCAGGATTCTTAAACTGACCCAAACATTCTGGCGGCACTATGGCCCTGGGGTCGACTCAGCCTCTAACGGAAATGTGTACCAGATGCTTGTCAGGAGGTAAAGACGGCCGTCACGCAGGGCTGACAACCCAGCTGACATCAAGCGTCGATTGTCCAGTAAAAAGTGGGAGCCTTAACCTCCTACTACTCCTAGGGCCTTCTGAGGCCGGTAGTGGGATAATTTTACTTTTACTTTACTGAAATAAGAGACTTCTGACAAGGAACAAAATCCAGCAACGCTAATCCACTGTACGGAGCAGATGGACTCCCTGTGTGCATACCTGCCGAGTGGAGTGAGGCGTCTGCGGCGCGGAGGACAGGTAGTGAGGTTTATCCAATCTGCTAATTCAATAATTGTATTACTTTCCTACAGTTTAAATGAGAGATTTGGAGCTGGATTTTAGTGTCTTGCAGTTAAAAACGTAGATAATTTTCAGACATGGCCTTGGTATATCACGATGTTTCTCTGGAAGATATTTCGAAGTAGGTTTTGACATGCAATGGTAGACTGTTCCCTTGTGAGCATAATTTAATGATAATTTTACGCCCAGATTTGATTTGCAATGCAGATTAATTGAGTTGTTACAGACCTCGTTGAATAAAATACTCACTAACGTAACACTAGACTGAGAATCAGTGGTGTCTTCGCTCAATCATTTTCAATTAAATAATATAGTAGAAGTAAATAAAAACGACTGGACCTAGATTTTTTTCAATAGCTCTCGAACACATTATAAAGTCTAATATGTTCGGGAGCAATGAAATCTCCGAGATCACTAGGGTTTTATTTATCATACGTAATGTCACGAGTGATTTTCAAATCATCGATAAATTCACGAGTCATGCAGTGACGAATGAATTTATCTAGAACATTTTCAAATCAAGAGTGGCATTTGTTAGGACTCTTTAACGAATAAAATAAAATGTTTAATCAAAAATCATTATTTAATATATATATATATATATATATATATATATATATATATATATATAATAGTACAAACGGCGATGTTTGAAAACAAATCAGAAATGTGTAGTTATGTTTCATTTGTTTATTCACTGCAACTTGTCATATTATTTATTGCCAAATATGATCGCAATATTTGTAAGAATGCACTCTAGTGGAGAAAAATATTAAACATTTCAAACTGTATATTTTAACTAACATTATAGGTTATTAATTAGTTTTTAGTAAACAACTTCAGTAAAATCATTAATTAAAAACACAATTATTGAACACACAATTATCAAATATGTGGTTCGAAGGAATCCTGTTCATTATTTGCTGTGATAATTCTACTAGTATTGCTGGAGAGGGAGAGTCAGTTCTCTGCCAAAAAAATGCTCTGGTCTGTTCAGAATATTAAAAAAGGAGGAGATTTCTATATCACAAAAGCAGGAGGTGGTAAAGATAATTCGATAAAGAATGAGTGAAACACGACTGGCATTGGTTGTGAAACAAAATTCATTGAAATCTGATCGGTCGCTCATTTGGGGGCATGAGTTATTAAATAATCTACTCTATTCTTTAGTTGAAAAGAGTTTAGTAACGTGTCGGAGCGACCGTTGAGAACTGCACAGAGCAACATAAACCAAGTGACACATACCCAGACTCAAGATAGAGGTTCAAATTTCTTTTCCCACGGGAAAAAACCGTGCTGTTCTAGTGGACCACGCTACGACGACGGACGTTACTGTATTATATTGGACCATTAGTTTTCTATCTTAGAATTCGCATTATTATGTGTATATATATATGCTAAATAATTTCGCCAGAGGGCAGGTCTTTCACTGCAATCATAGCATTTTCATTTTGACATTTAGCAGTGAAGGCCAAATATGACATGAAAGAAAAATAAACGCCTGAGCGTTTACATGTATATATATATATATATATATATATATATATATATATATATATATATTATCATTAGCTTTACCGTTTTCTATCTTAGAATTCGCATTATTATGTATATATATATATATATATATATAATATATATTAGTTTTACCGTTTTCTATCTTAGAATATATATATATATATATATATATATATGCTATATATACAATAATGTGAATTCTAAGATAGAAAACGGTAAAGCTAATGATAAAATATATATATATATATATATATATATATATATATATATATATATATATATATATATATATGTAATGGATATCACACTGAGGTACAGACTCAGAGATCCGGGTTCGAATCCCGTCCAGACATTTATATTTTTCTTATCATACCATATATATATGTGAACGCTCAGGCGTTTATTTTTCTTTCATGTCATATTTGGCCTTCATTGCTAAATGTCAAAATAAAAATGCTATGATTGCAGTGAAAGACCTGCCCTCTGGCGGAATTATTTAGCATATATATATATATATATATATATATGATATGTGTGTGTGTTTATAACTACATTTTTTTACATTTAGCAATGAAGGCAAATATAGCATGAAAAGAAAAATAAATGCCTGAGTCGGAATTTGAACGCGATTTTCTAATCTCTGTACGTTTAGCGCTCTAACCATCTGAACTACTCAGGAAAGTTTGTGTTAGGATTCCTGAGTAGCTCAGATAGTTAGAGCGCTAAACGTACTTGGGTTCAAATCCCGGCTTAGGCATTTATTTTTTTCTTTTCATGTCATGTGTTTATATATACACGTGTGTGTGCGTGTGTGTGTGTATGTATGTGTGTGCGCGTATGCGAATGATATAATCTGGAAAAAAAACACAAACCTATGGAGTAAATACAAACAAACTCGTTACACATATAAGTTATAATGCGAGAAAGATATTAAAAGAGTAAGAGATCCCTAGCACCAAGATGAGTACTAGAGGCTAACATGTAAAAATAATCGATAACGACAGATATTAGTGCTGGATTTAGAGATTTCGTTGTCGCTAATATGAGAGGTAACAATTCCGAATGGTATTTAAAACCAAGTGTGATCATAAGCACTCGGAACATTGCAAAGAATAAAAAATTAAATGTCAAAAGTAACTGATATTATTATTATCGAATCCATAGTTTTCGGGTTCCCTGAGCTGATTGGTGACAAGAAGATCGTAATAAATACAGAGTGTCTCTAAAGTCACTATCCATTTCCATGACAAATCTACTTACTTACTTACTTACTCAATGGCACTATCGAACCCGTAGGTTCATGGCCGCGCGGGCATAAGCTCTCCATACATCCCTATCCTGAGCTAGTGCTTTCCAATCATTCCCTGTATAATCTACTTCCCTCAAATCATAGTTAATGTTATTCTCCCACCTCATTCTTGGTCTAACCAACTGGGCGTTTTCCCTCTGGCTTTCCTAAAAGAAGCTTCCATGCAAGTATTTCATTCCCCATACGTGCAACATGTCCTGCCCATCGCAGTCTACGAGACTTAACTGTTCCTAGTATATCTGGCTTCCTATGAAGACCATGTACTTCATTCTTATGTAGTCTTCTCCATTCACCTGTCTGTTCATCTCTCTTTGGTCCAAAAATTTTCCTAAGTACTTTATTCTCAAATACTTGTAATCTCCTTGCATCCCTTAAAGTAAGAGTCCATGTTTCGCACCCATATAGTATAACTGGTAGAATAATAGTTTTATATATTTTCAGTTTAACGTTTTTTGAAAGGAGTTGGGACATCAAAAGTCTTTGCAATGCATAACAGCATGCATTTCCAGAATTGAGCCTATGTTTAATTTCTTTGTGCATCTCATTCCTATTTGTGATTATTGTTCCTAGGTATTTGAATTCAACCACTTCCTCAAAATTTCCCTCATTTGTCATTAGCTGTCCATTTTCATTATTTAATTAATTTCTACGTGTGACCATATATTTAGTTTTACTGATATTTACTTCCAGTCCTAAATTCTTAGTGTTATTCAATAGTGTGTGCGTGTTATCCTTTAGTATCTCCTCGCTATCGGCCAACAATACTACATCATCAGCATAAACTAACAGCTTATTAATACCATTGAGTTGTAAGCATTCCTCATTCTCTAAAGATTTAATTGCATGCTCTAGTACAAAATTAAATAGTAGAGGAGATAATGCATCTCTTTGCCTCAACCCATTCTGGATTTCAAAAGTGTCCGAAAACTGTTTGCCTACACGCACCCTACTCTTTGTGCCATTTAGACACATTCGTATAAGTCTAACTAACTTTTTAGGAATTCCGAACTCCAGCAGGATACTATATAACTTCTCCCTCTTAATTAAATCATATGCTTTTTTGAAGTCTACATATAGTTGATGTACAGTACCATTATACATGACAAATCTACTATGTCGATAATTTTAAAATTCATGACAAAACACCATTGAGGTCACTATATAAAATTTATAATATAAAAATAGAGTTCCCGAGATCTCAGTCTTCCTCAACATTGGATGTGGGGTGTGGAGTACTTTCGAAGCATATGCTTCATCTTCAGCTTGTGAATTGGTACTGGTTGTTCGTGAGAATTCTGTAGGGCGGGTTGACGTCACTGGGTGAGTTCTCATTCAGCAGGTGAGCGTTTTTGGTTTCTTTTAGTATCTAGATTTCTTCGAGAATGTTGATTTTGAGTTTGTTGTTTTCTCTATGAATGACGGATGAAGTGTTATCGAAGGTATTGAACTAGTGACCTGTATCTATGACATGTTTTGCAAAGCTGGATTTGCCTTAATGTCTTTGAGATGTTCGTTATATCGTATGTTGAAACTCCTAGTTGTTCTGCCAATGTAAAACTTCTCACAGCTGCTGCATTTTAGTTTATAAACTCCTTTGTTTTTGTAAATGTCTATTTCTTCTATTTTGTTTGTGATTATGTTATTTAGTTTGTTGGTTTTCGGGGCAACTACTCAAT